>UYYA01004652.1:0-79742 GCA_900624975.1 Angiostrongylus costaricensis
TTCGGGCAGCGGAGTCTAACTCACTACGTCCAAAGCGTCCAAAACATCGAAGTAAACCTTCTGTGTCCGTTTTGATATGTGGATGCTTCATTGACTGCAGTATGGATGGTGTTATTAATGAAAGCTAATGTTGTCTAACCAATATTTTCCCAGCCAGGGTAATCTCTGGACCGGTAATATTGAAGTCACTGTTTGATATTATGCTTTGCAGTAAAGATGAAAGTTTAATTGGCTTCTTTGCTCGGTGGTTTACTCGAGATACGGAAACCTTAATATAGCGAGGAATTAACGCTATAATTCTCTTGATATTCGGTAATGAATACCTTTGCAAAGAACTAAAGACTCCTTTTTCGTAATTCTTGTCTGGAGGAACAGACTTTGTCAGAAGGATTTGCGCTTGTTGGGAGAATTGCGTGTCATCTGACTTCGTGACCTTTTTGGAATGGAATTCTGTGCATTTTTGCGATGTCTCTTCATCGAGGAGGAAACAATTGTGCTTACTCCTCCATATTTCCACGGGTTGCTGAAGAGTTGGTGGACCAGTCCACCAAAAATGATTACTCAGTTGTTGCTGGTTTAATCCTCGTGTTGCGCAGTCTGCGGGGTTATCTCGTGATGAGATGTAGCAGAAGTTGATTCGGTGTCCGTTTTTTTGTAGGTGTTGTGTGATCTTCCCTATTTCTATTAGCCTATTAAATATTCTTGTTCCAACGTTATTTAAAGGTCTATGTTTGATCCAATTTAATACTATTTCGGAATCTGAGAAGATGAATACATCGTCTATCCTGACTATTTTTCGTAGCTGCGATAGAACAGCGTTAGTTGTGCGCAGAGCTAATGTTGCTGCATCTAGTTCCATTTTTGGAATAGTTGCGTTGGATTTTGTTGAAGTTAATTTGCTTTTTGCTATGAGTAGATTAAGCGCAGTGTTTGAGTGTAGGTATAAGCAAGTGGCTATAGCGTCATTGCTGGCATCAGCAAACGTTGCTATTGTATACTTTTTGTTTTTTAAGCCTAAACACCGCGATAGACTCTTTTCAAATCCCTGAATTTCTGATGCGATATGCGCCCATTCTTCTACACGAGGCTGCGGAAGCGGGGTGTCCCAGTCGTACTTGTCCTTCCACAACTCACTAAGGAATACTTTTGATCCATGAAGTAGAGGCAGAAGCCAACCTAACGGATCATATATAGAAGCAATGACACTGGCAATTGTTCTCTTGGTAATCCGTGACTGCTGTTTGGGATTACATGTGATCGTAATGCAGTCGGTGGATGGACTCCAAGGGATACCTAACACTTTTATTATATCTTTGTCCGCTCTGTCCTTTGATGGAATTGATGTTACCAATTCAGTATCATTAGAAGCGAATTGACAAAGATTCATCTTAAGTTCGTCGAAAATTCGCTTGGACTGTGAGTAGACGTAGAAGGATTCTTGCGAGTCATCAACAGTTAGAATAAGGTTATCGACGTACATATTTTCNCATGAAGTAGAGGCAGAAGCCAACCTAACGGATCATATATAGAAGCAATGACACTGGCAATTGTTCTCTTGGTAATCCGTGATTGCTGTTTGGGATTACATGTGACCGTAATGCAGTCGGTGGATGGACTCCAAGGGATTCCTAACACTTTTATTATATCTTTGTCCGCTTTGTCCTTTGATGGAATTGATGCTACCAATTCAGTATCATTAGAAGCGAATTGACAAAGATTCATCTTAAGTTCGTCGAAAATTCGCTTGGACTGTGAGTAGACGTAGAAGGATTCTTGCGAGTCATCAACAGTTAGAATAAGGTTATCGACGTACAAATTTTCTTTTACTTCTGTTACGAGTTGGATGCAGTCTTTGTATTTATCGAGATGGAAAAGGATTGTTCCTGATAGCAGGAAAGGCGAGGTGATTAACCCAAAAATTACGCGGGTAAATCGTAAAGTTTTGATATTGTTTGGAGTAGGTGGTTTTGTGTGATCATGTAACCACAAGCAGCGCGTCGAATCACGGTCGATTTCATGAAGACGTACCTGTAAGAAGGCCTTTTCGATATCAGAGATTATAGCATAGCGTCCAAATCTGAAGCGTAGCAAAATGCCGAACAGTTCAGGAAGCAGCACTGGTCCTCGATGAAGGAGATTGTTAAGTGACGGACATCCTTTGTGGTGAGCGGACGCGTCATAAACCACTCTAATTTTAGTGTTTTTATTGGGAGTTAGAATTGCTTGATGGGGAATATAATGGAGTCGAGAGTCTTTGATGACTGCTTCTTCGTCGACTTCTTCTAGAATGTTCAAGCGAAGTTGTTCGGCAAATATATTATTGTATTCTTCCATTAATTCGCGATTATTTTGTAGAGATCTCCAAACACTATTTAGTCTACTGAGAGCTATGGCTTTATTGTCGGGTAGTTTAGTAGTGGTTGACTCCTTCCAGGGGAGGCGTACATAGTACCCGTTGGATCGTTCTTCGATGGTCTGATTGAATTTCTCCCACACTTGTTGGTCAGTTTGCATCCTTATATCTTTTTCGGAATTGGAGAATTCTTCGGTTCCAGCAGATTGTAGTGTGAGATATCTCTCCCACTTTTTATCGTCCTCGTCCTCCAATTGCCAAATTGGGTGATATGTGAAATTGATTGGACTTGATACCGTAGTGTATTTTTCGTGATTTTTTGTTTCATTTTCTTTTTTAGGTAGTAGATAAGAGTGCTCGTCGGTCTTGCCTGTTATGAGGTGACCTAGACGAGTCGGTAAGAGATGTAAACCTGATGGTAGTATGATGTGGGGTTGGTCGCCTTTAACGAGGGACCATAGTTGGTCAGAGCCTAATAGTATAGTGGGTTTCATTTTTAGTTCGGTGTGAGTTAGTTTTACTGGAAGATGACGTTGTTGAATAAAATCTGTATCTTTCTTAGAAATTGGAGGGATAACAAATGGCTTTACCAAGTTATCGTGGGTGTATAGGAGCATAGAGAGCGGACGACCTTCGGCGTCCCATGCTTTCAGGGAAACTTTGTTGGACGGCTTTTCTCGTGCTTCCTCGGATCCGAAAGTGCTTAAGCGTAGTTCAGTTTCTTGGAGGATAGGAAGATTCAATTCTGCTGCGAGTGATGCTTCTATGAAAGAAAAATCAGCTCCAGAATCCAGCAAAACTGCGACTTTTTGAAGTGTCCCTGTAGTTGTGTTCACCACCGTAATTTCTCCAGTTGGTAAAATGGAGGTTTGGTGACTTTGCTGATGCTGACCCTGAGCCTGAATTTTTAGGACGGAGGTCTCGTGCTGTGCAGGTTCTTCTTGTTGTTGATTGACGTAGTTGATTTTGGACGTCGGCTGGTACGTCTCGATGTCCTTGTTGCTATGTTTTCTGTCCTTAAAGACCTTGTTTCTGTTTGGTTCGCTTTTAGAACCATTCTGAAAGCTTTCTTTTGAGGTCGACTGAAAACAACATAAAGTATGGTGCCGTCTCTGGCATTTGAAACAAGACGACTTCTTGCAATTAGTTGACTCATGGTATGGGGATGCGCAAATTGCGCACAATTTGTTTGTTCGGAGGTATTGTGAGCGGTCATATGGCGTCTTGTACATGTCGCAATTGAACGATTTGTGATCGGCTTTACAGTACATGCAGCAGTACTTTGTGTCGAGGTTCCACGATCTGGTTGTATTGTCTTGTTTATTGATAGTACCTGACATTGGTTGGTACTTTGACGTGCACTGCCAAACTTTTTCCTCCTTGTATATAACTTCCTCAATAAATTGGAGGAGTTGGTCCATCTGGAAGGGTTTATCTTTGTTCGTCACGACGTCAAGTTTCTTTTCGATGACTTTGCGCTGTATGTTGTTAGAGAATTTAGACAATACTTTCTTAAACATACATTGATTGTCGACATTTTCACCTTTTACTTTTAACTGTGTTAGTATTAAGTGCAAATGTTCGAATAGTTTCCGTTGATCGTGCACAGTGGTGGAACGAAGCTGGCTGTTGTCAAGTTTGTCCATGAGTGTTATTATGAGTTTTTTCGAGTCTGCATATTTTTTAGTAAGAAATTCAACCGCTTTAGCATAGTTCTCCTTAGTGAGTTGAAATTTCTTTACCGCATCGAGTGCTTCCCCTTGTAGCGAATTAAGCAGGTAATTGAATTTATATAATTCCGATATGTTCTGGGAATGTATGTTTGCTTTGAACAACTCCCAGAAATTGTCTCATTTCCAAATATTACCACTGAAAGCCGGTATCGGGAGTGTGGGTAGTTCGAGACGTGTTGCTGTAGCTATAGTTTGGGGAACTTCGACTGCTTGAAGGTCTGTTTGTGCCCTTGTTGGGGTAGATAGCTTTCTTTGTGAAGTATTAGCAAACTCAAAGCTTTTTATACGACTTCTGAGTTTTACTAAATAGTCTTCAGCTGCCTCGGTTATTTCCTCTGCTTTGCTGCAATGTATTTCGGTTCCTTCATCGCTCTCTAGTGTTAGATCGCGCTCTGAAGACTTCGTTTCGTACTGGACTAGTGCTTCGCTTAGCTTTGCGATAGCTCCTTCGATGGTGAGAACTCCTTCATTTAGTTTGTAAATGCTGTCACATATGAAGGATTCTGTTATCTCTCCATTTGCGGATGATGTGCTGAGCATTTCCAATTGCTCATCTTTGAGACGCGTTAATGTGGTCTCAAGCTTTCTAGTGTAATGCGTGGTACGCCGTTTTAGAACTCGCAAAGAGTTGGTCATAGTAAAATAAAGCGGAAAAGAGAATTTCGTGGAACTAAAATTTGAGAACTCACGAAAGCGGTACCAAGCTGAAGTGGTAGCTGTAAAGTTGAACTGCGAAACTTGCTGTTGTTAGGTCCTTTCAAGCAGCCAATGCACCATGTAACGAATTGGTTAGCGGCAAAAGTGTAGCGGTTCAGATTGATGTAGAATATTAGCCACGCGAGTCTTTTAGTTATTGTAGTTGATCTACCAGCCTCAAACTTGGGTAATTAAACTTGAATCGCTGTAGTGCCTGAAACATTGAACATAATTGATCGGGAAGATTAGAAAGGTTACATTGCGGTGTTTGATGTGCGAGTGCGAGAGGGCCATGTTTGGACTTCAAATACTATTATTTAGATAGATAGAGAACTTTCCAAGGGAGAAGTTCTCTATAGTTGTTATCACCGGACATTATCATTATATGAATGTGTCGTTTTCTTGTTCAGCAATCGCAACGTTTTTAAACAGCATACATTTACTTCCATAGAAGAACACAATACGATACAATGCTAGCTGACGTTTCTGCAGTATCGCCTTCTTCAGAGCCGCTTTTTCGTGACTTCCAATGAGGAAGTTTAGAACAGCTGGTGATGGTGCAGTCGCCAACCACATGCGACTATAATCAGCTGTTCTAAACTTCCTCATTGGAAGTCACGAAAAGGCGACTCTGAAGAAGGCGATACTGCAAAAACGCCAGCTAGCGTTGTATTGTATTGTGTTTCTCTATGGAAGTAAATGTATGCTGTTTAAAAACCTCGCGATTGCTGAACAAGGAAACGACGCATTCATATTCCAATGCCGAGGTTAAGAGAAAGTCGATCCTGGGAACTATTATCATTGTATCCACCATCAGCATCGTGTATAAAAGAACATCACTCAGTAAGGATGTTCGACATTCGAGGAGATGGCTCATTGAAGAAGACCTGACTCGACACGAAGGCGAAGCTGCCACGTCGAGACTTATAACAAGCGAGGACCATCGACTTTGATCATCGGCTCTGAGGAAGACGAAGACGTCTCCAAACGTTAGCCGAAAATAAACATCATTATCAACCTCGTGTAAGCTCATCAAAGAAAGAATACATATTGATTAGTGATACCGAGGTTCAAAGAAAGTCAGTTTCGAAATACTTTTAATTTTATTTCTTCTTGCTCCTTTAATTGAATGGTTGTTTTCGATTTTATTGTCCACACATATTCTGTTCCAATCTATTTGAAAGATTCTGTTTTTTTTACACAGGTGATCAATTTACACATACATGTAAAGTGGGACTATTTTTTAAAGCAGGTAAATATGCGGCGAATATTTCAAACGTCCATGGATCTCCCTCGCTGAAGGTGCCCAGCTGGCCAGTCGAGACGCTGCGTAATGCGTTCTTTCTGAGAAGTAGTAGTGTTTAAAGTATGAATTCTCCGTTGCTGTTTCAAAGATTTGTGGCGATACATATGTAGATTGTGTTCTTAAATGTTGATTCATTCAAAATCCTTCAATCACTTATGACTGTTAAGTGGATGGCATCTCTCTAATAGGAGATCCCACGCCGATTAGTCGCGAGGCGATGTGGCGCGTCCACAGGTGGCGATAGAAGGTTAATCGCAGAGAAAAAGTCAGCTTCGCTTTCCTGAGACGCAGAGGGTGGACTTCTTGTTTTTGCTGCTCCGATTTGTAACATACTCTCTGCACCTACAAATACGTATTCACACATGCTTGTGTGAGCGTGTTCTCGTTGACGCGGATTGTATTCTATGACTCTCCTCGGCCAAAGGCCTGCAATCAAGTGACAGGAAACTATATGGTTGGCATTTAGGAGTCGCCTCGAACAAGTAGGCTTTTATACTCTAAGAGAGACTGGCAAGCTACCTATGAGTATACCCAGCACCCAAGTTCAGAGCTCAGCAAGCCCTTGATTTCGAAAGAGTTCCTATACGGCTGTCGTGGGTAAGACGAGTATGGAGGGTCTGCTAGAATCTCAGAGCCGTGCTAGGCTGCCAAATTCGCAAGTACTGAAGTGACGGTCTGTGCCACAATGCACGCACACTTGCATTTTAGTCCTTGATAGAAGACTTTCTAATGCAAGCAAGAAGGGTAAGACACGATCCCATCAGACTGGCAGAGAGAAGACAACGTCACGCATTCAACGCCGGTTATAACACTGTAGAAGAACTGTTCCTCGGAATGTGCGACAATAGAGGTGTGGGCATCTTTGGCTTCTTCGTCAGTACGAGTTTGGCCACATACATCAATTCATTCGAACAACTAACAACCCAAATCCGTCGCTTACGATTGAAGAGATATGGATCAATAACGGCAAATACGAGACCAAGGACTTGCATGGTGTGGTGGTGAACGCGTTAGCCTCCGGAAAGGGAATAGCGTGTTCGTTCTCCACCGCAGACATCAGCGTTCTGGAGTTTTGCAAATATCTCATCATCATTGTGGTTATATTTCACACAATATTCTGCCATTAAAAAATAGTAAGCAGCAAATAAAAATTGAAGACAAAAGGTTGTTATTTTACGTTGTTACGAAAAAAGTGACGTTTCGGTTGGTTTTGCCTTCTTCAGAGCCTGGAAACCTCAAGTTGACTTCAGTGTACCCAGCCAAACACCCCCATAAAGTTAGTCTTGGTTATTACAACTGATAGAGTGAAAAACGTACAACAATTAAACGCTTTTCAGCAAAAAAGAAACGCCATTCGGCATGAATGTGCATTGAAATCAATGCAAAGGGTCACTTTTGTGTTAAGATGCCGAAAGTGGTGAGAATTCCGGCGAATAGTCCTGTTGGATCAACAGCGTTCCGTCCGTTGCTGTTACAGAGCATCATTTCACACTCAATCGATTATCTCTATGATATCGATTCACCATCGAACGCCTTTCGAATCGATAACATTACAGGTATGAATAATGTTTTTTCACCCGCTCGCTTGCGCTTTATAACATTTCATATATAAAATTTGTTTTCAAGTGACAAATTAATATGAAGGATTTTGGCATGTTAAGAGGAGGCTCCTGGAATTCCTGGAATCAAAAGTCGGGTAGATAGATCAGCAAAACATCAGTAGGCTTTGCTGGAAATTAGAGAAATAAATTTAATTCGTGCAGAGCTTTGTTTAAATTTAATAGTTCAGCGATTATAAGTTACTCTATTACGAAACTATTACTATTACAAAGTTGATTTATTCTCGCCCCTAATCGCCCTCCGATCTACAAAGACGGCTACTGCCTGTGGTGGTGACAACCTGGGTCGTACTTTTGCTAAACTGACCTCGGAACCCTAGGAAACCACTATGGTTAAAAAACCAGCAAAGTTCCGCAGAAGTAGAAATTACGTTGGGGCCCGCACAACCAGTGAAGGCGGGCCATCCAAGTATTCAAGTAAGTACGAAATTGATTGTTTGGTCAGTTAGGATTTTCCGCAGTCCGTTGAGGTAAATGAACTATGAAATCTGTTCAACAGCTTTCATTGTTTCTAATTATCAATAGTGGAGACAACGACAACGAAGATCTGTACCAACCTCGCGTCAGCTTAAGAAGATCAGTTTATAAGATCACATAAATAAATAGTGGAGATGTTTAGTTTCCACTGCCTTGTAGAATGTTCTATTAGCCAATAATTTAGGTGTTATTACAACTAGCCGTTCTGTGGACGACATCACTCAGGAGCTACTCACTATCACAGCTATTGATCCAATCACCGAACGAAGTACACGAGCCAATCTGACGGTGTTGATCAGTCCATCGAATGTTCGTAAATTGGCGTTTGTTCAACACCAATACACTGGCAACGCGAGAAAATCCGACATGATCGGTGTGTTTGCTTTAGTAGAACTGTTTGTTCAAACTGAAGAAAAAAATCGTTCGACGATATTTTCTTCCATTTTTTTTGTTGGGGTCGAGAATGTAAACGATTTTAAACCTCCGCAATTTATCTACTCTCGCTGAGAATACCGGGTGTTTACGAGTGTTGAGCTGAGACCTATAGCAGAGTGTTTGTCTGTCCAGCAGTGTATCTCAAGTTCAGTACATGCTCGATATTTTTATTCTGAAGCCCACTTAAGAGTAAACCAATGCCAGGAACAGTCGCCGTCCTTGTAGCAATCCAATCCCAAGAGCCAACTCTTCGTCTAATCCACTACTTGGGAATGCCTTAATACGGCTATTGCGAGAATTTAAGAAGGGAACATCATACTTCACAACCGTCAAATTACCAGCTAGAATTAAACTGTATGTTTCTGCTCAATTCTTGGCGAAGAAGGGCAATTAAAATTGTAGTTTGTATTGTTACTCGACTGAAGTAAATCAAATAACAATTTGAATTATGGGTACCATCAGCTTAAGAGGATGAGTTGGCACTTACGGCGCTTAATCGATAATTATCTCTACTACACAGCTAGTACTCTCTAGCTTCTCATCGAATGTTTTGGCATAGAAGATTGAGAATTTATCTCTGGGCTCACTCGGAAATTTAAAGCTTCATGGAGAAGCGATTTTGTTTCTACTGCTTTTACGAGGTGCTAGGAAGAGATTGAAAACCTGTGCAATAGTTAAGAAGATCGTGAAATATTAAAAAGATAGTGTTTACTTCTTATTTTCTGCCTTATAATATTTTTATGGCAGGGCATTAAGCGTGATACATCCACAAAATTGCTGAGATATTTGCAAAACTCCGGACCGGAGGTGTCTGCGGTGGGGAACGAACGCGCTATCGTCCTTTACGGAGAGAAACGCGTTCACCACCGCACCATGCAGGTCCTTCGTTTCGTTTCAGCAATCTTTTGGTTGTATTTCGTTTGATACCCTGCCATAAAAATAATAGAAGAGAGAAAATAAGAAGTAAACATTGTGAATTCAACTACAGCTTCCGCTTNCACCGCACCATGCAGGTCCTTCGTTTCGTTTCAGCAATCTTTTGGTTGTATTTCGTTTGATCCCCTGCCATAAAAATAATAGAAGAGAGAAAATAAGAAGTAAACATTGTGAATTCAACTACAGCTTCCGCTTAACTGGGTTCAACGCCGATGTGGGCTCCCGAGATCAATCCCGTTCAAAGGTTATTGCTGACGGTACAGATCGATAGAACTAGCTGAGAGACAGGCGAGACGTAGGACCTACATGGTCTGGTGGTGAACGCGTTACTCTCTGGAAAGGACAATACGCGTTCGTTCCCCACCGCAGACACCTGCGGTCTGGAGTTTTGCAAATATCTCAAAAATCTTGTGAATAAAAAGATGTTAGGAAACCCTTCAAACAGTGTGTAAATTTTCAAATCGAATCAGAAACTTTTCAGGTAGTACGGTAGCCACTGTGGAAGCAAAGTCTAGTCACGGAGACGTGGTGTCATACACTCTCGAAGGAAGCGACGCGGTTTTCTTTAGCATTAATAACCGAGTAAGTCAGACGAAATAAATGATATGGAGATAAACAGAACCTTATTTTCTTAGATGGTAGTCAATCAATGTGCATCAATGTAACGCGCTCCTTATAACAGTACGAAAAATCAACACCTGAGATTTAATTAAGTTGTTGTCAAAGTAGCACGGGAATTAAGAAACTTTTGTAATTCGACCTGGTAGGAATGACCAAAAAGATTTTTAGCTCATAACCAATGGAATGGTGTACAGTAATAAAACTACTCACTATTTAGGGTGCGATTATGTTAAAGGGTTCGATTGCTAGTGTTCAAGGTTCTGAGCTAGATTTTGTAGCTCGAGCGAGTGACGGAACATTATCGAGGACGGTACCGGTGAGTGCCTTCAGCAAAAATTAAAGCTGCTAGAGTAAAAATTACACAGGATAAGAGATGATTAGGTGCTTGTTCTACATAAGAGTTCTTGTTTGGAAAGCCCATCTTTATATCTCATCATGTCTCAAGACTTTCTTTGTTGCTTTTTTCTGAAGGCGGTAAGGTTTGAGTTCGGATTCGGCTACGACCTGAGGATCTGCGAACTTCTATCCTCACTGACTTCCTGTCAAGTGTGATTTCCCTGGTTACCTGAGGTGACCGGTTAGTGCCTTCTCAGATCATCATCATAGAGAGTTGTTAGCTTTTGTGGATAGAAAGAATGTTTGCTGCCTCGCCATGCGGATCTTTCATGGACGACAGCAATTTCTCTGTTGGCAGCGAATATTTTGATTAGTAGTCCGACGTCCGATGTGAGTCAAATGTGCTTTCTCTCTTGTTTCATCAACTTTTCTGTTACTTGTTTGTGATCATTAGATGAAATGGGGTCGTATTGGAAGATCTCGAAAAGAAAGACAAGGGCGTTCTTCAGATGTGTGACGTTCCTGGGGTCAAAACTTCGTTATCGACAATATATTAATAAATTTCTGGCTTTCGCTATGATTTTTAGAGCGATATTGATAAAGTGGTCCTTTCACCAATCTAGTGAAAAAGTTTCTGCGAATGTCTTGTTATCGATTTTCTTTACTTGGTCATAATTAAAAGATGTTTTACGGTTCCATGTGAATTTGGTGCGGTCGGTATTCACGCGACATACTCAGTGGAAGACTCATAGAAAGCGGCTCTGAGGAAGGCGAAATCCGCCGAAACGTCAGCTTGTGCGTAAATAAAGAAATAAAATAGCACCTCGTACATGCTGAACAGAAGTGGAAAGATATATTCAATCAATGCTGAGGTTAATAGAAAGTCGGACTTAAAAGATGTTTTCTTCTCAACCTCACGGATTCTTTTCTAGGATCTTCAGGTAAATAGGAAAAGGCTAAGATTGCCATTGCAGTAGTTAGATTTTTGTTTCAAATATGAAGGTAGAGATTGTTGTTGTGCAGCTGAGAAGAAACTTCGTCCATCGGTTACGACACACTTCAAACACATCACTTTGAATTTTTTGGATTTTTGTGGTGTAAACTTGTATTATTTGCATGGAATTTGTAAGGTTAACAAATTTTAGTAAAAATTTGTGTAATACTGCGTCTTTACTGTAAGCAATAATTCAAAGCCAATCGCACAACTCGATAGCTCCACTCGAAAGTTCAAGACTTCCCCGTTTTTATTGAAATTTTAATTCAGAATCATTTTTGTTTCACAATTTTGCTAAAACTCTAGACTTCCATTTGACAAACTAAACTTTCGTTACAATGACACGGAGACATTTAAAAGATTGAGTCCTAGGCCAGGCTGAATCGCGACTACTTTCCCCTGGCTCACATATTACCCACAGGACCACTAAGTTGTTTGTTTTGCCTTTCTCTCAACAGTCTTTTATTCTAACCGTGCCATTAGCAATCACCCATAACCAAAAATGATCTGGGGAGCAAAATCGGCGGTAAACCCAGTTAAACGTAGGCTGTAGTCGAAATCAGTGTATAACTTTTATCTATTGCCTATTAATTTTTTCCGGGCTGAGCCCTAGCTTAACTTGGTTTAATGCCGATTTGTGCTCTCCATGTCATTCCCGCTAATGGCACTGGTAGGGAAAAAGAGAGGATAAGAGAAAACCAGAACGAACACCTGGTGCCGTGCATAACATGCGAGCCCCCGGAAAGGGTAATAGAGTTCGAATCTGGTTTGGGAAGTGTTTTGCGAATGGTTCAGCTTCATTCCTCTTGGGTTTCACATATTATCGTGCCGTAAAAAGTTGTAGTAGGAAATAAATAAAAGTTAGCATTAGGAGTATTTACCATTTAGTAGTACTCTTTTAGGGAAAGAAACATCTTAAGCGAAATATTTTTGTTACATTTATCGATCGTACAAGGAATAAATTGAAAAGCAGAAAAATCACAAGGAATACGTGACAGACGATTAAACTTCGTTGTCACACACGTCTGTTTCATACAGGTTCGAATCATGCTCGAAGACCAAGTTAATATCTCCTTTGAGAAAGACTTCTACGATGTGAAAGTGATGGAAAATGTGCCCATCAATGGATATATACTATATCCAAAGGTAATTCTTGAATGTTATAAAGGCTGCTAGTGCATCCTACCAGAGTTGTTTATGATTATTGCAGCTACTGGGTGCCCGTAGTACTACTGGTGCTAAATACCTCATAGAGCCAGGCAATGAAGCTACCGTGGTCCTCGAATTGCTTCAAATCGATTCCGATGGTCGTATAACAGCCAGAGAAGAGTTACTAGGTATTGTTACCCTGGATTATAACCTATCTTCAGATCTAGTAGTCATAGATTAGATAGATATACTCATGGGTAGCCTGCCAGATCCTCAGAATGGACGAGGAGCCTGTTTGTTGGAGGCGACTCCTAACTATCTCTAGTGTACATTCGAGTCGCCTCATTGAGGGATTTTGGGCGAAATTACTTGTACAATACAATGTGCATGAAGAAGTATACATCCACACACCATACATGAACATCTTTACGTGCAGATAGAACGTAGGTGTCTAATCAGCGCACCGGAAGGAGGTCCATCCTATTGATCCGCCTGGCCTCATGGAATCAAAGCTCGCTTTTGGTCCACGACTAACCTCCTGTCTCACCCTCCCCCTACCTCCCTCCCTACCTCGCTCGTTCCCTCCTCCTCCCCACGTGGCCTTATACCTAAATGGGCCGGCTAGGGATTCCTCAATAAGGGGGATCGAATGACGTACTAAAATAAGTGCAAGAAAAAAAAGAATATTTCGATTATGGAATATTGCCGGCTATGCAGAGTTCTGTCCTATTGAGAATGTGAAACCTTAGCATTTGCTTCTCGTTAAGGTTACGTCGGTACATACGAGTTTCTCGTGCGAGCCATACTTGACGGACATGATGCTACAACTAGAGTCCTATTGCGTATTCTGGCGGCATTCACTTGTGTTCCACGTTTTCTGGACGACCGTAATCTCGAGTTCACAATCGCTGAAGTTAGTGCTAACGAAAACTTCGTTTTGTACAAAAATGTTTGACTTTTTATTTCTACTCATGAATTTTCACTCAGAGCGTTTCCATACTTTCCTTTCAGAATAGCCCAGTTGACACGAAGATTGGTACAGTTTCCGCTATTGAACTTGACAGTAAATGTGAACCGAAGTATTTATTATGGGACACGATCACACATCAGTACACCAACGAAACGTCAACAGTTTCAATCGACGTAAACAATGGTGAAATTCGCAGTAGAGTACAATTCGATTACGAAGAACAGGCAATGCACCCAGTAAAGATTCTTTCCTTTCTTCTGTTGCCGATTTCTAAAGATAATTTCTCATTTCTTCTTTAATGCGCTTTTCATAGAACGCCGAATACGGATTGCAATTTATATTTATAGTTTCGGACATTTCTAGTTTCAGACCTTAAATCCTTGTGTTGTGTTAAATACTTTGGCACTCAGATATTTAATTAGTCCATCTGGTTGATATGAGCCACAAACATGTCAGCCCATCTCATAGGGACGTTTCCATCTTTTCAAGACCATTCCACAGTTCTTTTCGTTAAGTTATCGTTAACTTTTCCCACTTTATGGCTGCTCATTAACTGTTGTAAATTCCCTTGGTTCTCGAAGATAGGATGCGTTTCCAAGATCTGAACTGAGCATTTCGTCTAGACGTTGTTTGTTCCTACTACATTTCATCGTGCATGAACTCCGTTGGTGATGTTTAATATACCTGACGTGTTTAAGCATCATCCCGATGCCTCAGCCGCGTCTCAGAGTGCTAGAACCACTATATTGAAAAGTTTTTTAATCCCTTCACTTGGTCCATGGCTTATCTGGGACGTCTGAATGATGTTGGTGATGCTTTTCTTATTATAATTCGTCGCCACATCATTTCTAATGCTCTTCGGACGCTATAGATGATACATGGTAAATGTTGTTTTTGTGATCAACGGAACTATCCATCATCTATATGTTTTTAAATTGTTGAGTTTACACCAGGTTGTTATTTTATTAGGCTAACGTTTCGACGTCTTCGTCTTCATCAGAGGCGATAATCCCAGTAGATGCTCCACAGTTGTTCGTCTTCTCCATGTGCCAAGTTTGTAGTCGTACCGAGACAGATCTTCCTCGGTGGAACACCGCACGAATGGACTCTGCCCACCTCCCTCCATATCCATCATCTATGTTAACTTTTTCATTTACTATCCAGTACAATTTTTCACAGCAGGGTATTAGATGAAATACAAGCACAATAATGCTGAGGTATTTGCAAAACTCCGGACCGCAGGTGTCTGCGGTGGGGATCGAATACGTTAATACCCTTTCCAACGGCTGATGCGTTTACCACCACACTACATGGGCCCTTTGCTCCGCGTTTTTCTCCCGTGGTTTTCTATCTACCAGTGCTATCAGCAATCACCCGTCAACGGGATTGATCTGGGGAGCTCATATAGGCGCTGAACCCAGTTAAGCTGGTGTTGTAGTTGAATTCACAATGTTTACTTTTTATTTTCTGCCGTTTATAATTTTTATGACAAGGTAATAAGCGAAATACAACCACAAGATTGCTGAGATATTTGCAAAACTCCGGACCGCAGGTGCCTGCGGTGTAGCTCCTCAGATCAATCCCGTTGACTAGTGATTGCTGGCGGCACTAATCGATAGAACTAGCGTGAGAGACGTGTGGAACGAAGAAGCCGCATGGTATGGTGGTGAACGCGTTACTCCCCCGAAAGGACAGCAACGCGTTCGTTTCCCACCGCAGACACCTGCGGTTCGGAGTTTTGCCAATATCTCAGCAATCTTGTGGCTGTATTTCGCTTAATATCATGCCATAAAATTTATAGAAGGCAGAAAATAAAAATTAAACTATTAGTGGTTTCCGGCCTCTAGCTTAGTCGAGTCCTGAGCGCTATGAATTCAACTTCATCGAGGATTGTTAAGGATAATAAAAGATAAGGCTGTCGGCGTTGTTCAATCCATGAGGGATGCGCTATGTATTCGATTTCATTAAAGTCGTTGAAGGTGAATAATTACATATCTGTCCTCTACATTGACTCATGGTGGCAAAGCGATATATCGACCCGGTGCTGCTATCCTCCCAGACAGGTCTAGTAGCAGTTTGCCTAAGCTGGAGGAATGGAGAGCTTAGTGAGCCTGGGCCGCGGGATCGATCCCATGTGTATTTCGGGGCGCCTCTAAGCACTGCGCTACACGCGGTTCTTATGGACGATCGTTAGAGGCTATCAAATGCTTACCGGGCCTATACAATGAATTGCAGTGACCTATCGATGAATCAAATGCTGCTGTCCTCTCAAACAACTGTAGTACCAATTTTCTAGTTAGCGAAAGATGCAAGGCTTCGTTTACTCTGTGTGCTGAATCAAATCAATGACCACGTGTGTAATGCAAGGCACACTTAACTGCTGCGCTGCACGCACAGCGCAAGAATTTTGGAATATCAAGTACCGTCATTCTTCCATGGGAAAGTGGCGTTGGTCTATTGTCAATTCACCATGATCTCTTTCCTTGGTATTAGTCTTAACTGCGGGATAGGACTTTAACACATACGTGACTAAGCCTAATTTTGCCTGGCGACAGCTGAGGACTGCATCCAAATCCTCCTCGAGCGTGACATGGATTGGAAAAATTTTCGAAAGAAGGCTTTTTCTAAGTCATTAAATGACAAAAATATCGTCAATTCTCGCAAAACTTCTGTGTTAGATAGGCTGTCAATTGAATGCTAAAAGTACAGTAAAGTACAGTGGGGAAACACTTTGCAGGAAAATGAAAAGCCCCATTGAAATCAATGCATAGCGTCACACACTTGTTGTCAAAAGTCAAGATGCTAATATGTCTACAGTAATTCGCTGTGAGATTGCACAAAAATTGGTCTTAGAAACATTATATTTCTTAACTAGGTGTCCCTCCCAACGGTTTAGTGCCTCATCGTGGCTGGGAGGTGTTCCTGGGTGTCGGACCGCGATGTACAGCAGGGGGATTCGTCACCCCGGCAGGGTCCCCCAAGCTGAGAAGGAGTCCGGCGTTTCCATCAGGAAGTCTAGTTAAGAGTATACCAATGCCAGGATCCACCATCGTCCTAGCATCAAAGTCGCACGGTGGCAAGTTTTCCTCTGATCCACAAAGGCTGCGGCTGCCTGTAGTGGTGAAGAGTTGGGTCAAACTTTGGCCAGGCTGACCTTGGGATTCCAGGAAATCACAATGGCTTAATCAGCAAATTTCCGAAAAATGGTGATTATGCTGGGGTCTGCACAAGCAGTGAGGACGAGCCGTTCAAGTATCAAGTAACTAGGTGTCTCTTGTCACAACTATTCCACACAAACTAGTGTCGGATTTCTTCCATGGAGCGGTTTTTGTTCTACACAGCACTTTTAAGGACAGCAACGTTTACATTACATAAAAGGGTACAAAGATAAAAAACGTTCAGCGCTGATCATTTCGCTGAGGGGTGGATCATGCATTTGTCTTTATGGAGGATCGTGTGATTCAATGAATATTTCGCTACTTAATTATTGGCGGTATACTGTTGGATCAGGTCTGCATGCTTTATCTTCCTGTGCAAGTCTGACGTCAGTTTTTCGACTCTGGAAGGATGGAGGGTTAGATTAGCGGTGGGTGCGAGGTCCAACCCTCGATGCAACCAGTGTGTATTGTACTGCTCCTAAAACCACTATGCCTTCTACACAAGGCAGTTTGCATAGTAAATATAGTGCGTGTTCTCCATTTGGTGTATCTTTCCTTCTTCCTACAACTTCCGTGAATAAATAGCACCTCACTTATCATCGAAACCAGCAATAAAATTCAGTTCGTTTTTCTTCTATTATTCGAATTCATAACGTGATTATGGCTGGACGAGAGACTGTCGCTTATAAAATTTCTTCGTCGTTACTGGCATCTCAGTCATATTCTTTTTTCCTGACTTCAAAAGAAAATTTTGAAGAAAAAATTGCTAAAATTAATAATAGATAGGCTATATGTCATGGCAAAATTTTTTTCATAGCAGAATAAGAAGTAATGGAAAACACTTCAAGAGCGAATAATTCTCAGCTAGTACTCGGCCTACAAGCTGGCTCGCATAATTTCGTTCAAATGGCAAGTACAGTGCGAGTGCTGGACGTGGATGACCATTCTCTGACTCCAGTTCTAGATTCCACAACCGTTGAGGTGTTTTTTCAAGCATTTTATTGTCTCATTTCATTTTCATGGTAACGATATATTTTTCTACAATATATCTATATCTACCTGAACGCGCTTACTTACCTACTTGGATATTTGGATGGTGCGCCTTCACTGGCTGTACGGACGCCACCATAATCTCCATTTTTCAGTTTTGATGGTTACCCATTGTGCTTTCCTGATGTCCCGAAGTCAGCCAGGGCAAAGTTTGGCCGAAGTCGTCACCACCACAGGCAATCATCGCCCTTATAGATCAGATGGAGATTCACCATCATGCAACTGGTTTGGTAGCAGGACAGTGATGGATCCTAGTATTGGTTTATTCCTAACTGGGCTTTCTGATGGAAACGCAGGACTTCTTCTCAGTTTGGAGACCCTGCCAGGCGATGAATCCCACGCTGTACATCGCAGCCCGACACCCAAAAACACCTCCCAGCTACGATGAGGCGGCGAACCATTGGGAGTTCGTAAGAACATATTTATATCTACTATTATGCGAAAGTTTGTAGAAAGTCGATCTTTCGAGCTATTTGCTTTAGTTTGTCTTTCTGATATGCCCTTGAACGGCATTTGTTTTTCAGGTACCTGAAGACGTTGCCATAGGTACAGTAATCGCAACAATGCGAGCTGTAGACGTTGATGAATCACAGACAGTGTTCTACCGTTTGAAGCACCCATCAAAAGAGTTCGCTATGAATTCGTCTACCGGCGAAGTTGTGGTAGTGTATGGACTCGACAGAGAAACCGTCGATTCATACAGGTTCGTCTTTGTCAAAGAGAGGGAATATTGATGAATCATTATATTTGGTTCTAACCACTTCATGTCTTCATTGAAAAGTGAAATATTACGAAATGAGCAATTAATGAGCTTTCCAGTTATTTTTTTATTTTCTTGTTTGTATTTTTAAGAAAAAGCCGGCAACTGTGGATTATCACTTAATCAATGCAACTTTCCTTAACGTTGTTAAAAAACACAATATGGCATGGAAGATGAGAATCGGCTTTCAGCCTGGAAGTTGTTGCATCGAACGAAGATGACGAAATGACACGCGATGTGACTGTGTCCATGTCACTTCATATTATCGTTACTGACGTGTACGTTTTTATTTCTGCTTTTTCCATACTTTCGAGCGGCGCGGAAATCGCATTGTTCAGGGCTATTAAAGATCCTATTCGATAATATACGCAAATTTGGTGGTCCAACCCCACGTAGAGCAAAAGAAGCTTCTATCTTTCCGGTGTAAGCAAATTGCTGTCAAACTTGTCTGGTGAAAACTGCCTCTGAAATGTAGAGGCTAGCAAGTACGTGTGGCGATAACCTGGCAACATCCTATTACAGCTATTCCAAGATTCGTCGTGTATTATACTTGACAGGCAATCAAGGTCATCCAAAAATAGGAGTAAATTCTCAAGCAATAGCCGACCCCACACCCAAATCGGAAAACCTTCATGAATGATGAGACCAACACAACGAAATAAATATGGATCGGTGGGGTCTTCGCAATGTGTGGAGTCGGGTCATTCACAGAATTAAAAATTTTCTTTCAAAAAAAATATTCAAATTGTTGTCGTAGAAAGTCATATCGCAAAATGCTTTGCGGTACTATTACTTTTTAGTTAACTTTTTTTGGGGCTTAAAAAGGCATCTTAAAATTTTCCTCTGCACAAAGTTTTCTATTGCAGGTTTTATACAATAACGTTGGTTACTTTAAAACAGATTTAATGACGTCATTTTGAAATTTTCATGCATTTAACCGCAAGTAGTGACGATATTGAGGAAACGTGATTCATAGAGAAGATTTGGGCTTCGTCTTGAAACCGTTTCTAGAACTTTTTGTCATTTGTCCACCTAATGCAGTTTTACGATACACTTTAACTTAATTCTCCAGTGATTTCCAATCTTCCACCAATCTTATTCTATCGCAATTCAATCTATTAAGAAGCGTAGAGAAAGAAGCATTTGAAAATCATCAATCCCTGAAGAATGCGCTATACATCCAATCCCTATCGTCTTAGAATTGATGAAATAATATCTGGCCAATACAATGACTGGAGGTAGCCCTATCGATGTAACAGTTCAGATATTCCCTCCTTCCAGACCAGTGCGGTACCAATCTTCTAACCCAGCGGAGATAGAGGACATGGTTTGTTTGGAGAGCAGGATCTAACCTGCAACCAAATTTTACTGAATTGCACTTTTAACTTCACTACACGCGCAGTCTACTATTATTAACATTTACTTATGTTTTGATTCCTTGGATTTTTTTATTGACTTCTATATGTTTCGTCCAGAGTTAAAGTACAAGACGTAAACCAAGTTAATTCTCTTCCAAACTAGTATGTAAGAACATCACTCATCGCTTGGAAATTCTTTGGGCCTGTAACTGCTGTTTTGAAGAATAGTCCACTCACTTTGCCTCACACTCACCAACCCCACCAAGGCATTCATAGATTCGATTCTTGAAAAGTCTTGCTAAAATATGACTGTAAGTGATATTGCTAATACACACGACCACAAGCGTGTATACACACTATGCACATATACAAACATGCACAAACTTCCCCACCGACAAATGTAAGCACATGTACACGCATGTACACGCACGTACACGCGTATGCTACTGTATGCGTGAGACCGCTTCTGTCAACGTCAGCACTGACGCTAAAGTGCTAACCTAAACGCTTCTTTCAGAAACGACAATGGTCCACTATTTGAACGAGGCCATTACGATGTGTTAGTTGCTAAGGGCACTTTGCCCGGTCAGAAAATCGTCAAACTTAGTACGTACGATCCAGACCAACCAGTGGCCGGCAACGGTGAGCATTAATTTGCTTAGTCATATTTTATATGATAATTTCGAATGTGTTGGTTTGTATATCACCTCTATCATCTTCTGTCTCGCCAATTATTGAATTACTCAACAAGATCTCCGGTTGGTATATCAGCGATTGGCTTTTTTGACTTTTCTAAAGCCAGGATTAGATTTGCTGCTGGAAGTCATTCTTCGCGGCTTTCTGTGTGCTACCCAATACTTCAAACATTTTAACCAAATCGACGAGGACGAAGAATTCCCATGAACGCAGGGCAACCAACACCCGTGCGCGTGAATACTAAACGTTGAATGGGTACAATCTTTATACTTCTAATTGATGTAGATAAACAGAGATTTCTTCCTTTTATCTAATCTAATTAATCTTGATACTTATTTGATACTTGAACGGCCCATCATCACTAGTTGTGCGGGCCCCAGCATAACCGCTGTTTTTCGGAGATTTGTTGGTTTAGTATTGTGTTTCCCTGGAGTCCCGAAGACAGCCTGGCCAATGTCTGCCCCAGGTCTTCACCACCACAGGCGGTCGCAGTCCTTGTGGATCAGAGGGAAATTTACCACCATGCGACTTTGATACCGAGGCCTTTGGGTCGTGGTATTGGCTTACTCTTAGCTAGGCTTCCTGATGGAAATGCCAGACTCCTTCTCAACTTGGGAGATCCTGCCGAAGAGACGAATCCCCCGCTGTACATCGCAGTCGGACACCCAGGAACACCTCCCAACCACGATGAGACGATAACCGTTAGAAGGATCTAATTACGTCTACGTCTTCGTCGTCTACGTAATCTACGTCTTAAATCGAGGAATGAGCCACTTTTCTATTTTTAGTGCGAGTTTAAAAGCTCATTTGCCATCTTGGGTCACACGACCTATTTTTACTAACCAGTTTAGGTTTTTTCCTGTAATAAGAATCCTTTTCAGGCTTAGTTTTGACATGCATACATATGGGTATGGATTATTTGAGCTATTAATCCTTATTACAAGAAAAATGGAACGTGACTCCACTTTACTTTATAGACATGAATACGGTATATTATCGGATCAAGGAAACGTTGTTCGAGTATCACGGCATGAGTCAAACAGTCCAGCATATGTTCTCCATAACACCGATGAGCGGCGTTGTTCAACTCCAGCAAACTGCTAGGTAGCGTACAGATTTCTTTGAAGGAGCAGTGAAAATATTTTGGTTCATATATTGCAGCTGTGTTTTTTAAAATATACGTAATGATTCTTGATGTTTTAAAATCTAGCCCTTGCACTAATTCTACTATGTCCTACGGTATTACAGTGGTAGGTAGTTTTCCTTGATGTCGAACTGAAATGTATAGCAGCGCTTCTTTTCTTTGCTGTAGCATACAACATAAGTGTAGTCCGACACTTCCACTTTTAATTCTGCTGGAGGTAAAGAGACCGTTGAATAAAAGAGTTATAAGTAAACTATGGCCAACAACTGGTGAAGGTCGTTTGATCTGCAGGGGTCAAGAATGTCGGTAGTGACCACCTGGAAACGTTCTGAAGCAGCATATTTGTGACTCCAGAGATGAGTTTACCCATCCACTTGGGTGGCGGTCAAATGAAGCTGTATTCTGGCCTGCGGGATTATTTGTGGAGATTGGATATACAATTAGCTAGCGATAGGTCCTAATGGTATTTCTCAGTATTCGATTTATGAAGACATTGTTAGTGAAAACGTGACATAAACTGTCAAAATAAAAGTAAATATAATGTTTCCTATTACTACATATCTATCGAAGAGCACGGTAATCAGCAAATGTTTAGTGACTTTACTGGAGGCGTATTTCATCTGCTTGTGGAATCAATGGACAATCCTACCGCTGCCAAGGCACAAAAAGATCACTGTATTGTAAATGTGAGTGTATTTCGCCCGAGCCTAGAGTATATTATTTAAGCTGCGCCCAATTTTATTTTCTACTTTGACCTAGAAAATAAACCTGAATATACAACCACAAGATTGCTGAGATATTTGCAAAACTCCGAACCTAGAGGGAACTAGCTTAGATACAGGCGAAATGAAGGACCCGCATGGTGTGGTGGTGAACGCGTTATTCCCCGGAAAGGACAATAGCGCGTTCGTTCCCCACCGCAGACATCTGCCGTCCGGAGTTTTGCAAATATCTCAGCAATCTTGTGGCCGTATTTCGCTTAATATACTGCCATAAAAATGATAGAAGGCAGAAAATAAAAAAGGAAGCATTGTGAAACCTGGATATATTATACAAAGTGGGGAAAACATTTTGGCATGAAATAAATGAACGTGATGACCAACACCAAGGTTGAAAGAAGTCTTCAAGGTCCGAAAACTGCTTCAGTGGTCGATTTTAAGGGAACAAAGCTGTCGAACGAGAGCATAACCGTATTTCTTGGCCTCGATTGACCAAGAACTCGTGAGAAATTGGTTGTTTAACCAAATTAGTTTTCGTCAACCACGGAGAATTTTCTATAATCTATTGTTTCAGTTTTCCTTTCAGAATCAAAAGATATTAATGTTCTTACATTGTTGATCTCAGGAATATGTGAAAGTATTGTTGCGGCATCGCGGTGGCTTAATTCAAAATGAAGTTGACATGCATTCTTTGCGACCAGATGAGAATTTAGTAATACATTTGTTTTACAATGGTTGGCGTATTGCGCATTCTGGAGAGCACTATGAGGATATTTCATGTCATTTCTTCGAGATCGCAGTAACTAAAAGATTGTATGAATGATTAAGCATTCAGCCATGTGTCAAAATACTCATGTCTCATAGATTTCCTTACTTAGAGATCCTATTATTCCATTAAAGCTGGTTGGTTTTTCTGAAATGGAACTGCAATGTACGGCTGGAGTTTGGCCAAGCTAAGAATATCCCAAGCTAAGTGCAACCAGGTGTAAAACTACGACGGTATCTGTCAAGCTAACCATGATTGCCTACTTGCTTCATATCGAAAGTGTACTATTCGTTGTATCCCTCGAAAGGACGAAAACCAAAGGAAGCCATACGTGAACGAATGAAGCGAGTGGTAGTGAAACGAATTTACTTCGCAAAACTTCGGTACGACCCCGTACCAGCGGCAATGGAGCGAGCAGGCGAACCAAATGAAAAGATTGCTGAGTTTCACAGAATATCTAATGTTGGGTCTTATAGAGATGGAAAAAAAATAATAAAAGGAGGTATTCCGGGATTTAAAATATAAGTCGAAAAACACTTCGGTGGCTAATTAAAGGTTGCGAAACAGCTAAGGCGCATCTGGCGCAGTGGTCGGAGGCACCATGCAACGCACACGTAGAATAGATCTCAGCGCCCATGATCCACCAAGCTTCCCATCCCCCGGAAGGAGGGAATCGGTACCAGACTTGTCTGGGAGGATAGCAGCACTGGGTCGATACATCGGTTGCCATCTTGAGTCACTGAGTCACTGTAAAGTCCAGATATGCATTCAGTCACCTACAACGATACTTAATGAAGTCGAATGCATGGCGCATTCCTCAGTGATTGATCAACACCAAGAGCTTTATCCTTTTTTATCCTACGAAATAGGTAAAAAGCATACTTAGGAAGAAAACGAAAAAACACAGTACCGATCCTTACTAAAGTATTCATTTCTGTTTATAATAATTCTCTTGTAAACAGGTGCACATACATGAAGAAAGTGACATTGTACGGTTAGAGTTACCAATTCCACCGGCAGCCATGGACTATGAGAAAATCAATAACATCAAAGGGTAAGCATTTGCAAATTCTCTTGTAAGTATCTTATTTACATTATATCATTTTTTTTTTTAGCATTTTATCGCTTTTTATATATTTCATTCCTTGGCATGTGAAGTTTTTGAAGCAGACTTTTACTCTCTAGCAAGACGAATTAGAAAATGACTATTAAGTGTGGTGAATGCTGAGAACAGAGAACATAAATGATTTCTGTGAGCCTACTTCTTTCTGTAACGTTCGAGGTGCCCTGTGATACACATGGGCCCGATCGCGTTCCCCAGGTTCATCACCCCTTTCATACCTCCAGGGTCGGCAAATTGGTACCAACCTTGTCTGGAAGGATAGCAGCATTGGCTCGATACATCAGTAGGCTCCTCTAGTGATTACCAGATTTGAATTCACTCACCTCTAGCGAACTTTAATGAAGTGGAATGGAGCGTCTTTCATTGATTGATTAACGCCGAGAGCTTTATCCTTTACTATTATTATTTGTTCCCATGCTTTCAGTTCTTTTACTTTAGTTTTTGGTCATTTCCATTGTACCTTCTTTCAATAATATTATGAAACAAAACCATTTAGAACACTAGCAAACGCAACCGGTCTCAAGGTAATAATGAAAGACCTACAGTACCATCATGAAGAAGAGGAAGTCTTTTATGACGTCACCGATTTACGATTGGTTGGTAAATTTTGACCATTCACATGGCAGTGCCATCTAATCAATAAAGGATATGAGCGGCGAAAACCAGTAATATCATTTTCCTTTTCTTTTGTTTTCATTTACCTGCCCAAAAGTGCTCTGATCTTAATGGCCTAAAACTTGGCATTCTGAAATACTTCTTATACGATTGCTTGAGTTATTGCTAAAACATTGTTCTGTTCTATTTTTCTCTTTACCTTCTCTTCTATTCCCTACTGTTTTTTGCAGCTTATTTTCATTATCCCTTTTCCTCTTTTTCTTCCCTCTCAATTAATTTTGAGTTTCGTAATTTTAGACGTCAAAAACCAATTTTCGTCAGATTTTCTTCTATGCGTTCAAACTGGATCGTAGTGCAGCAGAGATGGCTCGAAACATTGATGAAATTTGGTGTGAAGTTAGTGTTGGTGTATCAACAGGGCGAAAGTGGTTCCGGAAATTCCAATCTGGCAATTTCGATCTCGAGGATAAAGAGGGCTACAGGCGCTCCAATGAAATTGAGTTGAAGGCAGTAGTGAAAGCAAACACGCGAACAACCGTTCGAGACCTTTCAAAAAGGCTTAATGTAAGCACAGGAACAATTCCCACTTTCTAGAATCGCATAGGAGAGACAAAAAACTCAACAAATGAGCGCCGCAAGAATTAAATGGTAATTTTAAAGAACGCCGTTTTAAAGTGTCATTTGCTCTTACTCTGCGTAACAAAAGCGATTCTTTTTTTGGTCAAATTGTGGCGAGCGACGAGAAGTTGATTCTATACGACAAGTAACGACCTTCAGCTAAATGGCTAGATTACGACCAGGCTCCACAGGATTTCCCAAAGCCGAAATTGCAACAAAAAAGGTTATGGTGACTATTTGGTGGTCTAAAACCGGACTGATTCACCACAAAGCATGGTAATATTTCGAAACTGACTTTCCTTGAACCTCGGTATCACTAATCAATATGTATTCTTTCTTTGTTGAGCTTACACGAGGCTGATAATGATGTTTATTTTCGGCTAACGTTTTGACGTCTTCGTCTTCCTCAAAGCCGATGATCCGAGTCGATGGTCCACGCTTGTTATTCGTCTCGACGTGGCAGCTTCGCCTTTGCGTCGAGTCAGGTCTTCTTCAGTGAGCCATCCTCTCGAATGAGGCATCCTTACTCAGTGATGCCCTTTTATACACGATGCTGATGGTGGATATAATGATAATGTCTGGTTATAACAGCTTATTTTTCTTCCGGACATAATCATCGCGCACATCGTGCAGAAGTCGGTGTTGTTATCAGCTAGCACAAAGCGTAATAATATTTCGACCATCGACTTGTATCATCGGCTCTGAGGAAGACGAAGACGTCGAAACGTTAGCCGAAAATAAACATCATTATCAACCTCGTGTAAGCTCATCAAAGAAAATACATATTGATTCACCACAATTTCTTGAATCAAGGTGACATGAATACGGCAGAGAAGTATTGCTAAGAAATCGACGAAATGCACTGTATCAATTGTTTCACCTTTAGTCCCGTTCATCGTCGAGTGACTCGAGCGGGCGCTAGTAAATCTTCCATTTGTCCCAGTCGCGTGCAAGAGTAGCCCAGTGGGTTCTGCTCGCTCTAGGACTCGTTGAACATCAAATCCTTCTTTTAGGCCCTTCGTAAAAAACTCTGACCATCGGGTCGGTGGTCTTCCTGCAGTACGTGTGACATCCCGAGGAACCCAGTCACTAACGGCACTTGTCCACCGGTTGTCATTCATACGCATAACGTGTCCGGCCCACCTTATCTTCAACTGTTTGGCGTACAGAACGGTATTTTTGATTTTTGATCATTGACGAAGGTCGGAACCTCGGATCCCTTCCCTTACTTGTGTGAAACAGCATACTTTACGCAGTGGCTAGGTTTCTGACGCATACGCTAGGGCAGGAAGTCCCGTTTAATCGAAAAGGTAGGTACGGAGTCGGGTGTTTTTATTCTTTCCACTACATCCTCGATGCTCTTGAAAGCTCTCCAAGCCGCTCGTTTCCTTCTGCTTAGCTCTGGAGATAAGTCGTTCATCATACTGATTTTCCGACCTAGATAGACATAACTAGACATAACTGGAGCATTCGGAGGTATTCCTTCCTTTGAGCGTGAATAGAGCATACGAAACCAATTCGTTCTTTTTGAACATCGTTTTGCGAGACTTAGTCAAAAACCAATTTTTCCACAGGTTTTATCAAAGTCGCAAGCATATGTTCCGCTTGACTAATGTTTGGTGTTATAAGGACAATGTCATCAGCAAAGCGAAGATACTGTAACTGCCGACCATCGATTTTTACTCCTATATTATTTTACTCCCTTCCAATGTTCGCATGACGTTCTCGAAGGTGGCGGTGAATAATTTTGGCGAGATGGTATCGCCTTGCCTGAGTAAACCCTCTTTTGACGTCAGCGTTAAAACCGTTGTAGAATGGTGATATTTTGGTTGTGAAATTTTTGTACAGCTCACGAAGAATCTGTTCGTACAGAGAAGGAACGCCTTGACTGTCCAGCGCTTCCATGACATCTATCTCAATTGGGTCGATTCTCTTTTTTTAAATAGATGAAAATTAAATAGAGGAGTCTTTTGCGTCTTTACGATACTTCAATAAGTCTTGTTAGAGTGTGGGCATCACACATCGTGCTGAATTCCTTTCGAAACCCTGCTTGTTCACATGGCCGTCCTTCGCTCACTGTTGTTCCATTCCTGTTTAGAATGACTGGAGTGAAAAGTTTGTAGACGATATACAGCTAGCAGGTTAGGCGAAAGGTGATGATATCGTGGAGGTTACCCTTCCTTGAACAATAAGACGGTCTTGCCGGCTTTAAATTCAGTAGGTGCCTTGCATTCAGAGAGGTAACGTGTGAACAGCCGACTTAGTGTGTTTACGAGGACTGGCGGAACATTTTTCAGGTGTTCAGATCTTATCCTGCCCAGACCTGGTACTCTTCGTTTTTTTATCAACGAAATAGCATGTTGCACTTCGGAGGGGACAGTCGGTGGTACAACATAATCATCCTCCTAAATTTGACATGAGGGAGGTGGACGCGGCTATTGAAGAGTTCTGAATAACAACCTTGAGTAGTTTTCTCCATCGACTTTTGCAGCTTCGGCGGGCTTTGCGAATACTTTTCCTTGCCTCTTCAGCTTCGATAATTGCCGCAGCTCCTCTCTTTTTAACAAGTTCTTCTATCGCATGTCTGCAATGTTTCGAGAGTTCGAACGTTGGTTCGCAGTTGCATGCATCTGGAGCGATTCCACGCTGCAGCATCAGCTCGAGTGTTTCTGGAGACCGACGTCTCTTGCTGACTTTCGAACTCTCAGCTTTCTTAGCACTAACATGAAGATGTTGAATGAGCCGATCGCATTCTTCGTCGATGTTAACGACAACGGCATCTTCCAAAATAGCAGACCAAGGAATTGAATAAAGCCCAGTTTGTGGTAGTTCTAGGACTTCGGTTTTCGAATTTAGCGGCTTTTTCTTCTTTTCGTGATAAATAGAATCTTGCAGGAAGGAGATGGTGGTCTGATTTCGTGTAGAATTTCGGGAAAACAGCGACATCGGTTAGGCAAAACCTTCTATTTACTATGATGTGGTCTATTTCGTTATGGTACTCTCCATTGGGAGAATCCCGCGTCCAGTGCTGAGGGTGGAACTTCTGCATTTGTAAGTTACCATGGACGGTCTTGGTTGCCACGATAAAATCATATAACTGCTCACTCTGTTCGTTCCATTCTAATCTATGGGTTCAATGTGACGTTCTTCAGACGTTCTTCTTAGGTTAATCTTGGCGTTGAAATCTCCAATGACGACCTTAAAGAATGTATGGTCTTGTCTGTAGAACATTTCCAAGTCCATATAGAATGCTTCGACTTTTTCTTCGTCATAGTTTGATGCTGGCGCGTTAACGACGGAGATTGTCAACACCGGGTTTGATCCACATCTTTTTAATCGTAAACGTCTGATTTGGGTTGTTAGTTGTTTGAATGAATCAATGTTCATGGACACTCTCGTGTTGACGAGAACGTCGACGCCGCTGACTCCTCTACTGTCGCATCTTCCGAGGAACAGTTCTTTTCCGATGTCATAGACAGCGTTGAATGGGTGGCATCGTCTCGTCTCGGCCAAGCTGATGACGTTGTATCTTATCCTTTTTGCTTGCATGAGCAAATCTTCCATCAAGGACTCGGATGCAAGTGCACGTGTATTGTAGGTACAGATCGTCATCATAGTTCTTTGAAATCCGGGCAACTTCCATTGAACCTGAGATTTTAGCAGCCTCTCCGTGGTCGTCCTACCCAACGCTGCGAAATTGAGGGCTCCTTCGGAGTCTGGGGAATGAGGCCTGTTTTTTTTTTTACTGTGTTTACCATTTTGATATCTACGTATAGTTTGTTGGGCTTTGAAAGAAGGCTGGGTATACTCACGGGTAGCTTGCCAGGCTTTTCCAGAGTGGACATGGAGCTTTTTTGTTGGAGGCGACTCCTAACCTCCTCCCATATACTTCCCAGCCACTTGGCAGGCTTTTGGCTGAATTGACTCGAAGAATACAATCCGCATAAGCAAGAACGCATCCACACACGCATGCATAAATATGCCTGGCAGATAGAAAAAGTATGTGCCAAATTAGAACAGCCGAAACAGGAAGTCCATCCTCTGGATCCATCTGCGCCTCAGGGAGGCAAAGGTCGCCTTTGGTCGGCAATTAATCCCTTATCCGTCACCTGGGAACGCGCCACGTAGCCTCGCCGCTAACCGGCTGGAGATCCCTCATATGAGGGAGATCCGTGAATACGAGGGGGATCCATGGTGAAATGCACTGTAAACTCCAAAAAGAGCGACCGGCTTTAGTCAATAGAAAGGACCAGTCTTTCTCCGCGACAACGCCGGCCGTCACGTCGCAGCACCTTCGCTGCAGAAGTTGAACGAGCTGGCCTATGAAGCTTTGCTTTATCTACCATATTCATCAGAGCTTTCTTCTATCGACTATCACTTCTTAGAGCACCTTGACAACTTTCTGCACGAGAAATGCTTCAACAACCACGGTGACCAAAAAAATGCCTTCAACCAATTAATCGCTTCTAGAACTTCAGGATTTTGTGCAACTGGAACAATTAAATTTGTTTTTTGTTGGAAAAAATATGTAGGTTTAAACGGCTTTTATTTTAATTGATAAAGTTTTGTTTAAGCCAAGTTATAACATCTTAAATAACGTGGTTAAAAAGGCCCATTTATTTTTGAACAATTTACTAAAGAATTGTGCATTGTTATGTTGCCCTTATATATTATTATGCTCCTACATTACCATTACTTTTGCAAATTCAGGTTTTTGTGAATCGTAGCTCTTCCGAAATTATCCCAGCTGAACGGGCTATAGCCATCGCAGACAGGCATCGCTCTACTATGAGCAGCGAAATGCCGAGCATGACTCGAGCGCAGGTACCTTCTTATAGTACCGGGGTTGATAAACTAGGCCTTCTGTGAAATTCCCCCCTCATTAAGTAGCATTGTACTATTAAAGACTGAGAAAAATAAAAAAGTACTAGAAAGCAAATTTTTTGTTGGGATTGTTGGAACAACAATGATCGGTAGCAAAAGTTTTTAAGAAGTAAGTCATGCGACTACATCAGATATTTCAGTATACGATTTTCGATGACGTCACAAGATCACAAGGTTAAGATTTCTAATTTTCTGTTAAGCCCGTTGAAGTGGATTTCACTGACTCTTTCACAGTCAGCATTTAATGTTGTGATAGGATGGCGCTTATTATCAGTAGACGTCTCGTTTGACCGCGCCTCCGGCCAAACATTCCTTCCTTCTCTGCGAGGTTGCTAATTGGTACCGAATTATTTGGAATCAGTTTACTCTCTCCGGTTCACGTAAAAATGCTTTAACACGGCTTTCTCAAAACTTCATGTAGAATGGACCAGACCGTATTTAATAATATCCGTGACGAAAGCGAGAATCCTGAAACTGCAGGCGAGCCCACACACAAATAGTTCGGGGTCCTTCGTGGATTATTAATGTGAAGAAGAGAATCGAATGAAAGCAGTACTGGAATCAGCACAATAAGTTGTGTTTGCTCGTCTAAAAAAATTGTGCTCCAAGAGGAACTATTTCCGGCCTTTTGTGGGAACGTTCTGAAGCAATTATTCCGCAAATTTTTATTGACCTTGAACGAAAACGGTATACTTGCCATTTTAAAGCATTTTGTTTTTTTTATTAGTTACTAGTGTTAAGCAGAACGTTTTTAAGGTTTTTTCGACATCGGTGACGCATTTATCGATACCGCCTGTGGCTTACGTTCTTGGTGTTTTCGTTTTATCACTAACTGTGGTGTTCATTATTTTCGCGTTTATGACATGCCACTACAGAAACAAGTAAGTTTCATCTAGAAAAAGAGCCCACTGTTGCAGCATATAAAGCTTTCATCACAAAGATCTCTCTGAATTTCTAAAGTTTTCCTTCTGGAATGAGCAGATGATGTATGGCGGTAATGAAGAAATGTGATTGGTAATCTTAGGTGAACCTCGCAACGGTTTACCGCCGCATCGTGGCTGGTAGCTATTCATAGGTGTTGGACTGCGATGTACAGCGAGGGAATTCGTCTTCCTAGCAGGCTCTCCCAAGCTGAGATGGAGTCCGGCGTTTCCATCAGGAAGCCTAGCTAAGAGTAAACCAATACCAGGAACCACCACCGCCCTGGCGTCAAAGTCGCATAGTGGCAAATCTCCCTTTGATCCACAAGGACTGCGACCGCCTGTGGTGGTGAACACCTAGAGCAGACATTGGCCAGGCTATCCTCGGGACTCTAGGGATACACGATACTAAACCAGCAAATCTCTGATAAATGGTGACTTTGCTGAAGCCCGCACAATTAGTGAGGACGGGCCGTGCAAGTGTCAAGTATCAAGCAATCTTAAGTTAAACGAATATATATTTTACCGCCGAGATTAAACGAGGTCTGTTTCAAAATAGGTCGTTCTTTAAAGCAGTAAAAGTTTGAATTGTTTATAAGTCTTGTAGACGTAGGACTAAATTAATTTGCAACAATTTTCTCTCAATGTATTGGGAACCTATTGGGATTCCACGACGGATTTTCTATTAACCTCAGCATTGATCAAGTAATTCTCCATATTCTTGTTGAGCAGAAGGGAGGTGTTATTTTATTCTTTATTCACGAACAAGCTGACGTTCCAGCGGATTTCATCTTCCTCAGAGCCTGGAAAGGTCAACTTGACAGCAATCTATTCGGCCAAACACCTCAATAACCAAACAGAGAAAACGCTGAAACAATTACATTAAACACAGAATAGCTTCTTTGCAAACTCACCACTTTCTAGGAGTCTTCCACTGAGTATTTCGCGTGGATACCAACTGCACAAAATTCACATGAAAGCGTAATGTGCCTCTCCCATCAGAATAACAGGCTTATATACTTTACAATATCACGCGTGATAATGAGGCATTCTTCCCTGCGGTTCGCTTCCGGCTTTCTGGAATTAATCCAGAACACTTCGAGAGTTTTGCGTGCTTATGTTCTCGATTCACATACGAGGATCGTGACGCGTGCTTTAAAATCTCCGCTATGTCCCTGGGTCCTATGCGTGCCTAGTGGGGTACTTGGTTTACGTTTGCCGGCTGGGTGTTCTTTTATGCGGTTACAGAGTGGTCTACCCGTTTCGTCAATGTATTCGCCTCCGCACGCCTTACAGGAGATCCGATGAACTGTACCCGAGTTCTTGCAATCACCGTGTCTACCAATACGGCAAATTATTCAATTTTGCGTTGCACATAGACGGGCATATAGGCGGTTAAAAACTAGCTGGCTCCAAAAGGTACTCAGTGGCATTTTAACTACGTTTACTGAATTATCTAAAGCCGCCATTCTCAAGCAGCGTTTTATAGCCGCACTTAAATCATTTGAGAGGAAGCCTAAGATAAACGAGACCATTTTATTGCTAAAGTTGTCGTTCGGGGGTCTGGAATTTTCTCAACACCTATCCCGAGCTACAGTTTCGTAGCCATTAGAAATAGCTACTTGCCGCGCCAAGTTCTGAGACTCTTCTCTCTGCTCTCTTCCTGCGCACACGTTGGTTGCTGTTCGAAACATGTTTCTTACAAGCGCGTTTTTCGTGTGAGAGGGATGAGAGGAGAGGTAATGAATCAAGATGTTTTTACTACTTGACTTTCGGTACCACTTCGTAATGTAGCCGTGTTTTGACAGGTTAATTTGGACGTTCAGGAATGGAATCCAGTTTTTTCTCCGTTTCTCTAGGGTGGATTTAATATACTTCGACTGTTCATTTAGCAACTCGAAACATTTGTCCATTTCCCCTTGTGTTAAGCAAAGAACAAAACAGTCATCTATATATCTACAGTAGAGTAAAGGCCTCAAATCAGTCATTGATGCTTCCACCTTAGACATAAACGCAATGGCAAGACTTGGTGCCAGTCGTTTTCCCATTGCCAGCCCTCTTATTTGAGTGTAGTACTTTCCGGACCATCTGACGATTGAGCAGCTCAAGCATTTTTCAAAGAGTGCCATCAATTGCTCCGTTTTGAAACCCCACATGTTTATTTCTTCTTCATGCTGTAAAAGGAGTTCGAATATGGCTCGCATTGCGGAGTCATTCGATACATTTGTATAAAGGACGGTAATGTCGAAGGACTCCATCACGTACGCGCTGCTGGGCTCCGCAGTACGTAGACGATCCAGAAACATCTGGGTATTCGTAAGATGGCCTCAAATGTGTTTCAACAGCTGGTTGAATATTAGGGTTAAAAACCATGTTATCCTATCCGTTGGCCCGTCTACGCAGCTAATGATTGGTCTAACCTTAAACAATGATGGATCGATAGACGCAAGATCATCGCTGGATACTAACTTATGAGTTTTTATAAGCAAGTACAAGACGGGACATATTGGTAAGTCAATTTTTAGTTGAGAGATAACTGATGGTTTTAAATGGTGGGAAATTCGGTCCCAATTCTTCCAGCAGCCCAAGCCATTTTGGCCCATTCGTGGTTCAATTTTCTTTATTTACTTTTAAATTCCTTCTCAGATGATGGGCGATAAAGCGAAGCATCTTTAAGGTGCTTTTCCGTTATCTCAACATCTAACTGATGGGGAATTGCAGCGAACTCTTCACGCTTATCACTAACCGATGTTTTTTGTTCTTATCAGCTCTCGTACCTCCCGCATACCACGTTTTTGTATTTCAGTGAGGTTGGAGCAGTATCTTTTAGCGCGATAGTGATTAAGGACTTTGAAAGTTTCATTCGTAAACGTCCGAAATTTAACATCAACTTCATTAATGGGCTCTTGTTGTCTAAAGAACGGTTGAGGAAATGGTGGTACTGGTATTGCCCCTACTTTTTGTTGTTCGCGCCTATTTTGCGCTTTATCCCTAGCTTTTTTGCTGAGTCTATCTTGAAGTTCATGTAAACTACATGCGAACCTACGCAAGGTTACTTTAGAAATGGGTTCAGATGGTGAGAAAATTGGTCCCAATTCTAATAACGAGCGCGCACCGTCAGGGAGGGTTATGCCTCCTAGCACGGTTAGCCTTGAATTTTCTTGCACATTATTTATCCTGCTGTGACCTGTTTGAAGTTCGTTAGCGGTATTTCTGTGCGCTCAGCCTTGTTGTGCGATTTACTCAAAAGGTCTTCGAATTTTCTTCGCAAAGTTACTTTAGCATTAGACCTAATAGAGTTGCAAATGAACACTGACCCACCCACTATCCTCCTGCAGAGGCGGTCCTCCAAATACTGAGCACAATAGTTTTCTTTCTTCTCCCACTTCTTCCACTTGGCGAACATCTGGTTTTGTCGACTTCGTAGACAAGTGCGTAGTATTCGAAATTCGATGTCCAGTATTCGGTGACTGTTCTCTGGTAGTCCGCATACGTCGTGTAGTCGTCTTCGTTTCATGAATTTCGGGATGACTCGGTGTTTTAGACAGCGGCGGAGAAAGTGTATTGACTGTCGAGCTAAGAAGATATTTTGTCTTAGTGACAGCGCTCCTTTTGCAAGCCGGAAGTATCGTGCTGGTACGTCTCGTAATTAATCCCACGACCGACTTTCTATTAACCTCGGCATTGATCAAGTAATTCCTCGTATTTTTGTTGAGCAAACGCGAAGTGTTGTTTTATTCTTTATTGACGAACAAGCTGACGTTTCGGCGGATTTCGCCTTCCTCAGAGCTTTCCTAGTAGGATTATTTGGCCTTTTATCCATTTCGTTCCAGGACTAAAAAATGTTTTCGAAATCAACATTTGAGGTAAAAAAAATGTTAATGCTTAAAATCGTACACGTATGGGTGCTGTAATGCTCTGAATTAATAGATAAAAAAATATTGTCGCCTTAACAACTCAAAGATGCATTGGTTGTTTACGACGAGGTTAAGCGAAAACTTTTTTAACTTTTATTTAGTACTAACATATCTTATTTTTTATTTCCTTTGTTCTTTACTGTACTTAAAATCTATCTTATTCAGTTAAGTGGTTGATCACATCAAATCGAATCCGTAGACTTTGAAAAGCAATATCTTTTCTTAACCATTTTAGCCGGGGAGTCTGGATCAATCCCGTTGACGGGTGATTGCTGATGGCAAAAGATCGATAAAACTAGCTGAGAGATAGGCAGAACGAAAGAACCGCATGATGTAGTGGTGAACGCGTTTTTCTCCGGAAAGGACCTTAGCGCGTTCGTTCCCCACCGCAGACACCTGCAGTCCGGAGTTTTGCAAATATCTCAGCATTATAGCAGTAATAGCTTCTCCTATTTGTCTTGTCTACTTAGTTAAGCTACTGTGAGGTGAAAAAGAACTACTCGCTTCCATAATGTGCTTAACTCAACAAAGACTTTCGACGACGTCAATGATGTATGCAACCACATCAATGCTTTTATATTAGGCAAAATTTAGAATGTGAAATCAGCGTTATCACGAATACAGCATGTCTCTCTGGCATCAAAATCAAACCAAGAACCATTGCTAGTAGACTTACCCAACATATTGCACCGTACCACATAACGCGTGCTATGACCCCTAACGTGTTTGGCCTCTGCTCGTCTTAGACTATCCAGGAAATGTTTCACCGTTCATAATAATAAGAAACATTCCAGATTCAAGTTGCAAAAGAAAATTCACGAAGGAGACATCATTATCAAAAATTCGCTGAACACACCGCCATTGCGGCCGATGAAGATTTCGCCAATGATACCAATCCAGTAAGTAGACAACGTGACGGATCCAATCGTCACCTGAACGGAGATTTTTCGGCGTTTTCCAATGCGGTTATTTTGCTAAGAAGCAATTAGATTGGTTTCATTAGTGAAGCATTAGCGACGATAACAAGAACTAAGAAACGGCAACAACAACAATCGATTTAACCAGTCTTTATTGAAGAACTGAACAGTGATTTCGCGTGTTATTGTATTTGGGATGGATTGGGTGTTTATGTATTTATGAATGAATCGCTATTAATTCGACAGTAAATGAAAGGTAAAGGTTACAGATCAGATGGGAACTGCTGAGAGGAAAAAGACAAAAAGTAAGTGAGTACTGGAGGAGAGTAATGATTCTCTTCGATTTCTTTCAGAAGTCAACGCTTATTGTGCAAATTGACTTTTTGAGTGTTGAATCCGTCTAAGTCGATTGTAAGAATGACTAGAAGTGACATAACGAATAATTTAAAATAGTACGGCTGAAGAAATCTCCAGTCATCATTTTCAGAATGATCGGTGCTTTCTTCCCGGCCATTGACGACAGCTATGCAGTTCAAGAGAGGAAAATGGTCGTTGGCGCTGATGAAAATCAACAACCGCATTGATTAAAGGGTTGACATCTATTGTATTATTAAGGCAGGATACTGGTGTAATATGAATAACATTTCTGGCCTACTATCTTAGCTGCGCAATATTTTGTTGTTTTTTCACAATGACAAAATAAAAAAAATTACCGCTCTTTGCTCACAGACTGCTACAATATACTTGTTGTTTGCTCGTCGCAGTTTTGTATGGGAGTTATTGGTCAGGCCATAATTTTCTAGGTAAGACGAAAAGCATCTTGCTTTTGGCTTAATGACCTTCTATCGATTGCTTTTAGCTAGAAACTAGCCATATTTAGTGCTCTGCTCTAGCGTAGCTTCAAACTGTCTGGGTTTTCGGCCGTGAAATGATGGAGAAGATCTTAGCCTATCCAGTTACAATGTCTAGTTCTGCTTCCATGTCGTCCATTTTGGCTTTCATACTAGGCTATCGAGACTGGCTGTATATATTTTTTCGTGACATAGTATTATATGCTGAGCTCCATCCTATGATTGCATTCACCGGGCGTCCTTCCAAATTCAAAGCCTTTATGAGCATCGTTTCGTTGTTCAGCATTTGCGAGGTTTTTAAACAGCATACATTTACAAAACTCTGGACCGCAGGTGTCTATGGTGGGAAACGAATGCGCTATCGTCCCTTCCGGGGAGTAACGCCTTCACCACCACATCATGCAGGTCCTTTGCTTCGCCTGTCTCTCAGCTATTTCTGTCGATCTTTGCCACAGCAATCACCTGTCAGCGGGATTGATCTAGGGCGCCCAAATCGGCATAGAACCCAGTTAAGCTGCGGCTGTAGTTGAAATCACAATGTTATACCTTTTTATTTGTGGCAAAGATCGACAGAAATAGCTGAGAGACAAGCGAAACAAAGGACTCGCATGTTGTGGTGGTGAACGCATTACTCCCCGGAAAGGACAATAGCGCGTTCGTTCTCCACCATAGACACTGCGGTCCAGAGTTTTGCAAATATCTCAGCAACGATGTGGTTGTATTTCGCTTAGTACCCTGCCGCGAAATCATAGTAGGCAGAAAATAAAAAGGTATAGCATACATTTACTTCCATAGAGAAACACAATGCGATACAACACTGGCTGACGTTTTCGGCATTATCGCCTTCTTCAGAGCCTGGAATGGAATACTGATATGCAATCTAGTAGGCCAAATGCTTCAGTAACACTTACAAAAAGACGAAAAACTCTATGGTAATTGCATGATCAACAGCTTCTCGAGAAACTCACCGCTTTTTACATGACTTCCAATGAAGAAGAAACCCAAGAAAATCTAGGGTCACCGTGATTGGGAGCATAACAATACCTGAGAATGCGCGGTCGCTATTAGAATTGGGCTCTAGTTTTGCACCATCACAGCCCATTTCTAAAATGACCCTGTGTAGGATAGCATGCAACCTTTATGAGCTTCAAGATCGACTCCGCTATCAGGCCAAGCAAGAAACATCAAATAGGGATAAAAATCAAGAGGCGGCGACACTACCACCATCTCCGTTCCCAAAAACGTTCTTTAGACAGCAGGACCCTAACGATGGAGTTGACATAAAATTCCGCGTGTTTTCGGACGGCGTTCTCAAGACCCTTGGTCACTACCGCTATAGAAAGTTTATTTCTAACCTTACAGCCGCACAAAAATGTGGCAAGCGGGAAATGAGAATTAATAAACTCGAAAACAATAAGATTGTCTGTTAGTGATAAGGGGGGAGAGTTCGTAGTTATCCCTCGCCAGCTGGATGTTGAGATAACAGAGGAACATCTTAGTGATGCTACTCTCTATCGCCCATCCTCTGAAAAGGAATATAAAAGTCAATACCGAAAACTAAACAACCAATGGGTCAGCGTGATGATATTACATCAACGAACCCATCATCATATAAAGTTAGACCTATCATCAGTTGTATAGGCGGGCCAACGGATAGAATAACGTGGTTCCTAAACCTTATCCTAACCCAGCTGCTAAAATTCATTCCAACCCATCTACCAAACACCAAAATATTTCTAGATCACCTAAGGCGCGCGCAACCAAACAGCACGCATATAATGGAGTCATTCGATGTCAGTTCACTTTATACCCTGTCCAATGACTCCGCAATGCAAGCCATTCTCGAGTTGCTCGTAGAGTATGAAAAGAAAATAAAAATGTACGGCTTCTCGATTACGCAACTAATGACTCTCTTAAAATAATGCCTTAATTGTTCGATCTTCGTGGTCTCGAAAATATTTTACACAAGTTAGAGGGTTGGCGATGGGGCATCGTTTAGCACCAAGCCTTGCTATCGCTTTCACGTCTAAGGTGGAAGCTCCAGTTCTCGATCACCGACCCTTACTCTACTGTCGTTACATAGACGACTTCTTCATCGTCTGTTCCACACAAAAACAGATGGATGAGTGCTTTGAATTATTAAACCGACAGTCCGAGTATATAAAATTTACACGAGAAAAACCTACCGAGAATTGGCTTCCATTCTTAAACATCCAAATAAAGCTCTCAGCAAGTGGCTACGTAACAAAATGGTATCGCAAGCCAAGTAGTAAAAACATTCTACTCCACTGCCTCTCCTCTCATCCTTCACACATGAAAAAAGCACTTATCAAAAATATGTATCGTACGGCTAAAAATGTGTGCACAGGAGAAGAGGAAAGGAAGGAATCGCGAAACCTGGCACGAAAAATTGCCATTTCCAATGGCTACGAAGTAGAAGCCACTCGGGTTAGAGGAAAACACTGGGTAGTTCCCCAAAATAATATTTCAGACGAAAATAAGATTCCCTTTAAGCTGCCCTTCATATCAAATGAAGTAAGTCACGCCATTAAAAAGTGCTTAAGAAAAAAAAATCCAAAGATGAACCGGAAGGACGAACGCCTCACTATCACGCGTGACCTGGCGCCCTATTTCAAAATGATATTTTGACCCCGGGGCGTGCCTTGCTCGCGTAAACTACGTGTCGGCCAGTCCCGCACATAACATCACGGTGAGTGGCCTTTCTGTTCAATATGGCGTCTATTTAAAAGTTTGATCTTCATTAATACTTTAACCTTCTTTTCCACCGAATAATAAAAAGTATTCTAACATAAAGTACGTCCAGGCTCTGTAAGGCGAAGTCGCCGAAACGTCAGCCATCGTTCAATAACATCAAAAAGAACGGCAACGACAACGACAACGAAGATCTGTACCAACCTCGCGTCAGCTTGAGAAGATCAGTTTATAAGATCACATAAATAAATATCTCAACTATCTATGCCGAGGTTCATAGAAAGTCGGTCTTTCGAGTTATTAAGAGATGCTTGGTCATTTGTTCAACAGAAAAAAAATTGGCAGATGTTTTGAGCTGCTGAACAAACCAGTTAGAGTATATTAAATTCACCCGAGAGAAACCGGAAGAAAACTGGCTTCCATTTCTGAACGTGCATTTAAACCTATCGGAAAACGGCTACATTACGAAGTGGTACCGAAAGCCAAGCAGTAAAAACATCTTGATAATTCAATGTTTTTCATCAATAAGCAGACACGAGGTTGTTAATATAGAATTTATTAGAACACAATTGCTGACGTTTCGGCGGTTTCGCCTTCTTCAGAGGAATGCCTCATTATCACGTGTGATATTAGACAGTATATAAACTTGTTATTCTGATGGAGTGGCAGATGACTTCACACGACATACTCAGTGGAAGACTCATAGAAAGCGGTGACTTTGCAGAGCTGTGTTAAATGTGATTGAAACCTTAGTTTAGCGTTTTCTCTGTTTGGTTATGGAGTTGTTTGGCAAAATAGGTTGCTGTCAACTTGACCTTTCCAGGCTCTGAGGAAGCCGAAATCCGCCGAAACGTCAGCTTGTACGTAAATAAAGAAATAAAGTAGCACCTTGTGTTTGCTGAACGGAAGTAGAAAGAATTATTCAATCAATGCCGAGGTTAATAGAAAGTCAGACTTGGGAGTCATCTATATATCTACAGTGGAGTAACGGCCAGAGATCGATTACTGGTGCTTCCACCTTAGACATAAATGCAATGGGAAGGCTTGGCGCCAGTCACTGCTCCGTTGCCAACCCTCTCATTTGGGCGTAGTACTCTCCAGAGCATCTGAAGATTGAGCAGCTCAGGCATTCTTTTAAAAGCGCCATCAACTGCTGTATCATAAAGCTATACATGTTTGCTTTCTCTTGTAGTGTAAAAGGAGCTCGAATATGGCTTGCATAGCGGAGCCATTCGACACGTTTGTATAAAGGGCGGTAACTTCGAAGGACTCCATAACGCACGCGCTGTTAGGCTGCGCCGTACGTAGATGATCCAGAAACATCTGGGTATTCGTAAGATGGGCTAGCCTCTGTTTTAGGAACTGGATAAATATTAGAGCTAAAAGCTCCGTGATCCTATCCGTTGGCCCATCTACACAGCTAATGATAGGTCTAACTTTACACAATGATGGATCGGTAAAGGCAAAATCACCGCTGAATACTTACTTATAAAATTTATAAGCAAGTACAAGACGAGACATGTTGGCAAATCAATTTTTAGTTGAGAGATAACTGGTGGTTTTAAACCAGCAGCCCCGCCATTTTGACCCATTCGTGGTTCAATTTTTGGCATCTGCTTTTACACTTCTTCTCAGATGATGGCTAATGAAATGAACAATCTTAACCTCATGCCTTGCGCATGCCACGTTTTTACACTTTAGTGAGAATGGAGCTCTATCTTTTCGCGCGTTAGTGATTAAGGTTACTGAATGGCTCGTTCGTTAATATCCGAATCTTGATTTCGACTTAATTGTTAGGGTCTTGTTGTGTAAAGAACGGTTGAGGAAATGGTGGTGGTGGTAATACCCCTATTTCCTGTTGTTCGCTTCCATTTTGCTTTTCATCTCTAGCTTTTTCATGGAGTCTGTTTTGAAGTTCATGCTAACTACATGCGAGCCTACGTTATTTTGTTCTTTATTGCAATGAAACTAACGCTTCCGCGGATTTTGCCTTTCTCATAATCAGTAGAAGGCTCATAGAAAGTGGTGAGTATGAGAGGAAACCATTCTGTTTTCAACGTCATTGAATTCTTGGTTTAGCATTTTCTCTGCTAGGTTATAGAGTTAACCAAGGTAGACTGCGGTCATCTTGACCTTTCCAGGTTCTGAGGAAAGCGAAATCCGCCGAAACGTCAACTCGGTCTCGAATAAAGAATAAAAAACACCCTCGTTTGCTCAACAGGAATGTAAAGATTTATTTGATCAATGCCGAGGTTAATAGAAAGTCGGTCGTGGAAATATTCACAATCGTTTATTGTCCCAAGGAGAAATGGACAGATGTCGCACGTTATCCACAATCAGAAAAAAAAAACGGTAAGTGACCGCTGATTATGGTATTCTCTTTGATGCAATTCAACACTATGTATTTAAAACATTTGAAGATTAGACATCAAAACTGCCATCGACACCAAACCGTGGCTATCCAGAGGCCACAACGCTCAACGTATTTGCCTCCTGGCAAACATCGGTGTCTGCCCCGTGAAGAACATCGGTGTAACAACGGTGGTGCTCTTTTCCGATGAGGTCATACCAATGAACTGTAGAAACGAAAGGCGGATTTTCCTAAAAAAAGGAGGAATTCTGTTGTAACCTCATATCTGACATATCAGTTTGAACAGGCGAAATCACGCAGTGATTACTTCAAAACTGTGCAAAAAAAGCGTAAAAGCTTATTATTCTCTTTATTACAAAGAAACTGTAGAAAATTTAGGTTGCTATGTAGTGTCATTGACTGTCTAAACGAATAAAAATGCTTAGACTTGTTTTTCTACGTTTCAGCTTAATCGAATATAAAAAAGTCTGTCGATTTCAATGAAAAACATCTTAAGATGAAAGTATCGGAAAGTAATTGAGTGATTTTGAAAAGTTTCCCTGTTACAGTAACCGACTCACCTCGAACATGCCAAATATAAGAGTGGATTCAGCCCGCAATACGTCACCCAATACAGGTTAGTCGCAAACGTCGTCCATTTCGAATCCGGAAAGAAAAGCTCGTGATAATGCCAGAAGGTCATCAAACTAGTCAACACCATGAATAGAATTGCAGCGTGAGTGATCATCTGTAGCTCAGTCTTATGCATCGTCTTTAATCCCTTTTTCATCTGAAAGTGCGCCCACTAAAGCAGTATTTCGTTAACTTACCACCAATAATACTAATGATAGATAGAGCTAGCTGAGAGACAGGCGAAACGAAGTACCCGCATGGTGTGGTGGTGAACGTATTAGCTCCCGGAAAGGACAATAGCGCGTTCGTTCCCCACCGCAGACACCTGCAGACCGGAGTTTTGCAAGTATCTCAGCATTATAGAAGTTATATTTCGCAACATATCGTGCCGTTAAAAAGAATAGGCAGTAAATAAAGGTGTTAAAACAAATTAGTGTTATATCATATGTGAGCAAACGAACTCTATATACGGTGACGGAAATCGCTATGTAGATGATGAAGGTGAAGAAAAGGAGTGGCATAGAGATTATGAACTCCAGATGCGACATTATCGAGGAGTTCGTATAATCCCAAGCCCAACTAAAATATTTAAAGCACAGTAAACGCTGACTGAAAAATGGTCTAACAGGGAAGGCTATTAACAGAGCCTCTGTTAACAAAAAAAATCTAAGATTTACCTTTTTGGATCGTATACAAATCCTGAAAAGCTGAGGAGGCATATAAAAAATGCAAAACAATACACGAATGACAACAACATACCACCCTGAAATTTTCCATTTATGCAATTATGATATCACGCCTATCTATTAATATTATGTTAGCGTCGTTTTCTTGGCTCGTTTAACTCAGTAGACTGCCCTCCATCGTTCATTCGACTGAAAGTCACTTCCGTTCTGGACGAGTTCCATTGGAAAAGTAGCGAATCATCTTCTAAGCCAGGGCAGAAGCGATGCTTGCAATGAAAGCCTTAGAATAAGCATGATGACTTGAGTATTCCAGAAAAAGTTATAGTTGACGCAGACTGAAATTTTTCGCCAAAAGGGTAGATGACGATCTCACAGTCTCAGCCGAACGAGCGCACTATCTCGACTACTTCACTGATTACTATCGTAAAAGACCGAAAACCAAACAAATTGCGTCACACTCATAAAAAAAGTTTATCTGCACTTAGGTAAATACGTTTATCCCTTATCTCTTCGTTCATGAATAACCGATAGCCTTATGCCTTTATAAGAATTCGACGATCCATGTCGCGCAGTGATTAGACATGCCCAACAATACACAGTGGATCAGTGTTTGGTCCGATCGGTCTCCATACGATGAGCAAAACTTTTTTTCCTTTAAGGTTGGCAAATTGGTACAATACTTGTCTATAAGGGTGAAAACTTTGACCTTTGACCTGAAACATCGGCAGGCCACCGAATACTAATGTATAAGTCGTATTTCAACTGGCTGGCCTCTATAATATTGCGAATTGACAGAACGTACAGCGTACTCCTCAGGGATCAACGCCAAAAGTTTTGTTCTTTCTTCTCTTATGATCTCGTGCTCACAGAAATTTCAGATTTGTCTTCTCAATCACTTCCAGGCTCCTATTAATTCAATTGAGCCTTAACAGAACTCAGGAAAAGTGGTGCATGGTTTCAGTGGCAAAGTTTACTAGACTTCGCCAGCAGATATTAGTTCAAAATAGAAAGAATCCTAAATGTTATTATGGAGATCCAACTATGCACCCACGTCCTACTTTACACATGTCCGAGAAACTCTCAGTAAGTTTTATTCCAGGAGTTATTGAATATGCCAAGCAATGGCAAAGAATACCTTGCTTTGTCCGGAGTGACCATCATTATCATTTAAAAAGTAGTTTCCTGTTTGTTTTTCTCTGTAATTTCTTTCTTACCTTCACCAGCAGTAAAAATCTTGACTTTGGATGAGCTAGTTTTCGGATTACCAATAGACGATATAGAGCTGTTACGAATGATAATGGAAATAAACCCACACATCCTGAGTTTATAATGGCTCCGATTACCTGAAACATTGACATTGGCAATAATGGTCACTCGTATCACCAGAAACACCTTAAAAATACGGTAAGGCAAAGAGTTGTAGGAAGAATAGCAGTGGTAAAACTAAAAATTCTCGAGACCTCTGTAGCGCCTGTTAATGAAGGATTATCGAACATCGTGAAAAGTGGTATTCATGGAGAAATACGAACCTATGATTGTTTTCCGTGAATTGTTTAAGGGTTTGGAAAAAGATTCTGATATGGCATATCTTCGTCCGATACATACACACACACACACACACACACACACACACACAAACACACACACACACACACACACACACACACACACACACACACACACACACACACACACACACACACACACACACACACACACACACACAAAACAATTGATAGTTTACGGGCAGAAATCTCGCGCTGCCGTGGCGCTGGCTTCCCGAGGATCTAAGGATCTTGGCGCTTGCCAAATCGACGACGTACTAGTTATACAGAAAATACTGCATTAAACCACTTTCACTCAACCTCGGCGTGAATGATCAATAAATTCCACTAGATTGATCAGCTTATATGAGGCTGTTGTGCAACTTTTATTCGGTTAACATTTCGATGTCTTCGTCTTCCTCTAAGTTGGTAATCCAAGTAGATACCCACAGTCGGACGTTTTCTCGATGTGGTGTAGTCGTCGTTCTTTTAAGTCGAATCTTCTTCACTGGAATATTGGCTCTGAGGTAGGCGAATACGTCGAAACGTCCACGAGTAAAAGTTGTATAACAACCTCGTGTAAGCTGAACAATGCAAAGTTCATGTGAAGAAATATTCGGTCCACACAACTCTTTTTGGAAAGTGCGTTATATTAAAGCGTTAAACAGCAGTATTAAAATTCCTAACTCGATTAAGATATGGAAAATTAAGATCGATAATCGGCCATATAGTGATAATTCCACCAAAGATGTGACCGGTCAGTTGAACACAGTCGAGAATTCCAATGTAAAACATGAAGCGAAATGCTTGGAGTTTGCGGTATTCGTCGCTTGCATGTATGGTCTAAAAAATGTAAGAACTATGTGGAAACCTTTGTGAATAATTTTTTGTCAGATTATCTGTTTCAGTGAAAAAACAGTTGCACACCTACCATGTTGAAAATGGAATAGACGGATAGCAGGAAAAGTGGAAAAATTATATACACAGTACCAACGATCAGTGAGCTGTGAGGTCCTTGTGAATTCTTATCGATTGCAGTTTCAGTAAGATTTGTGGACATTTTCTATAAAAATTTAGAATACAGACGGGTTTAATACGAACGGTTAGGGACCCAATTTGCGAAAAAGGGCTCGAAAAATGGAAGCACAGTGAACAACGTGTACTCATTCTTCAAAATCTTCGCCATTGTGTTTCTGTACTCCATACTTCCCAAAGGAAGTATTTGTTTATGTTTTTGCTTACTGTCTAGATGCTCTTTAGTAAGGACGCAGAGCAGTTTACATGTTTCGCCAATATATTCGTCACGGTACACCTTACAGAAGATCAGATAACCGGACCCGAACTTATACACTTAATGCCTCTGCCTTTCGGTCATCTAAGCAATTTTGGGTTTGACGTAGACAGTCATACCAACAGTTACCAATTAGCTGACGTTTGAGAGTGTTCGGTAAAATTTCAATCACTGCTACCAAATTCTCTACACCGGCGCGTCTTAAACAGCGTTTTATAGTTGCGCATGTCTAGTCTGAAAAGAAGGGCAGAAGAAAGGGAACCTGCTAGAATTGTCGTTTAAAAGCGTAATTTTTTTTCTAAACCTATTTTCAACAGGTTATACCTTCTCATCCATTTGAAATGGCCATTTTCTGCGCTAAGTTTAGACGTTTCTCCTTCTGCCGTTTCCTCGGGCGCGAACTAACAGCTGTTCGAAACACATTTCTCACAAGTGTTCTTCTTATATGTGAAGGATGACAGGAGAAGTAATGAACAAGTACGTTTTTGCTAACTGTATTTCAGTGCCACTTGATAATGTAGTCATATTTCGCACTGATAGATTTCATGCACTCCGATTGTTAATTTAACGTCTCAAAACATTTATTCATCTCTTCCTGGGTGAAACAGATGACGAAATAGTCATCTACATAACTTAGAAATCGACTTCCATTAAACTTCGGTAACAATAATCAACAATTTTCTACATTATTGTGCTTACACGAGGTTCTCACAAAAAACTTTTATTCGGCTAACGTTTCGGCACCTTCGCCTTTTTAAAAGTCGCATTGGTCGGAGCTTGATGGCTAGCAACTTGTCGTTCTCGTGATGTGGATGTTTTTGGTCACAGAGTCGGAAGGGAGCACCGCTGAAATGAAGAAATTCACTCGTCGGTGCCCTTTTATACAAGATGGATGTCGTTTAGCAGTTGGTACCGAGTTTGCTGTATGCAACTCATGCTCGATGACGTTAAATGAACGAAATCCATCTTTTACGTTATGAAGCTGAGCGATGCTACCATTCCATTGGATTCGACTCGATGCGACAAGGAACACCCATATCGCGAAAACAACCAGCTGTGGACGAACTACTCGGATCAGTGCGGGCTCTGAGGAAGGCGGAAGTGCCGAAATGTTAGCCAAATAAAAGCTTTTGTACTAAGCTCGCGTCAGCTCAATAACGTAAAAAGCCCACAAACTTTTCTTAAGTGAAAATGAAGATGCGAAGATATGATGAAACAGTAGGGGCCATATGTTGAAACTCCAATTTAGATGTGATGAACTAAACCTTACCAGATTGGCAAAGGATTTCTCGAAAAAGTGTAGTTGAACACAGAGTTTCTGCATTCCATCTTAAAAGAGCTGCCACTCTCATTGCTAACATTACTAAGCGGTGTTTGGAATCATTCCATCGAATGTTTTAGAAAAGTGTTCACGTTACAAAAAGTTCATTTAGAAGGCTTTTCCAAGAGATTCTTACCCTGTTCAGTAGTATGAAAGAACTAGCTTGTTAAAAAAAAGTGTCACCACCTCTAGCCTGAAAATAGCAAGATTTCAGGATGATATCATTCTTACAGATTTGTGCTGAATTAAAGCAGGAATTCTGTGGAATTTTATGGATTTCCATGAGTTCACTAAAACAGTGCAACCTTTACCTCATGGCAACATATGTCTGGTCGGATTTCGTTTTTGCCTTTAATGTTTCTCTCGTTATAATTTAAGCCCCACTGCTGTAGGAAAGAGTTGCGTCGCTTTAGAACACGGCATACGGAAGACTCAGCAAGGTGATTAAAGTTGAGAAAGAGTTTTACAGTTTTACTTTCTACTTCTGCCCAAGGTAAACTAACAGCACAAAAAAAATTGCTGCAATTCTTGAAGACAACCACGGATCTCCCTCATGGAGGGTGATCTCATGCACTCGCGCAGCAACTTGGCGCGACCGCAGGTGGCAGGTAGCGGGTTAATCACGAATCAAAAGTGAGCATTTGCTTCGCTGAGGCGCAAGTTGATTCAAGAGATGGAGTTCCCACTCTTAGTGCGCCAATTTGGCATGTAATTGCGAGGACGTATTCATATATGCGTGAGTTGGCATATTCTTGTTTATGCGGGTTGTATTCTACAAGTGAAATCGGTCAAAAGCTTGTAATCAAGCGACAGTGAAGTACACAGAAAGCGAATGGGAGGCGCTCTTTGTTTATTCTGTGAGAGAGTGGGAAGGTAACCATGGGTGCGCACACCGCCCACACGCGAAGCTTGGAAAGCTCTATGTGGGTGTGAAAGCCAAACACAGAAAAAAGTGGGTATTACTTCTCAGAGAAAGAGCTTTGGCAGCATTGGACAGACGAATGAGGGAAGGCTGATAAAATTTCAGGAACATTCTTGGCTGTCCAAATGTGTAGGGGCTAAGGTGAAGAATTACATCTTCAGTTCAAGCCCACTTGGCTCTGCAACCTCGATAGAGTATTTGATCATGTAGGCAAAAAGAATAGGGTACGACGACATAGGACCGACTGAGACAAGAGGGCGCAACCCAATCAACGCCGTCTACTACACCGAAGAAGAACTGTTCCTCAGAATATGCGACAGTAAAGAAGTCAGCGGAGACGGTAATCTCGTCAACACGAGTTTTCCCAAGAACATTGGTACATTCGAACAACTAACAACTCCAACCGGACTTTTACGGTTGAGGAGATGTGGAACGATGCCGGCTTTGACAATTTTCGTCGTCTACGCACCGACATTAAACCATGACGAAGAAAAAGTAGAAGAGTTCTATATGGACTTGGAGAAGTTTTACAGAGAAGACCATACATTCTTCAAGGTTATCATTGAAGATTTAACGTTGAGATTGAAATAGGAACTTTTGAAGAAGGTCACATTAGAACTTAGAGAAATAGAACTGAACAAGTAGGGAGAGCGGCTGACTGAGTTTACCATGACGAACAAGACCATCCATGGTAACTCGAAATTCCAGATGCCCCACCCTCAACTCTGGATATGGGAATCCTCCAGTGGAGTGTACCATAACGAAATAGACCACATCATAGTGAAATCGAAGATTTTGCCTAACGGATGTTGCTGTTGTCCTAAAGTTCTACACGAGATCAAACCATCGTCTCCTTTGTGCAAGATTCTACTTTTCCCGAAAAGGAGAAAAAGCCGCTAAATTTCAAAACTGAAGTCTCAGAACCACCGCAAACGGGGACTTATTCAATTCACTAGTCGGCTGTTGAGAAGATGCCGTTGTCGATAACTTCGGCGAAGAATGCGATAGGCTCATTCAGCAACTTCACGTTAGCGCTATGAAAGCCGAGAGTCCGAAAGTCACTAAGATACGTTTGTCTCCAGAAACACTCGAGCTGATACGCCAGCGTGGAAACGCTCCAGATGAATGCAACTGCGAACTAACGTCCAAACTCGCAAAACATTGCAGACAGGCGATAAAAGAAGATGTTTAAGAAAGAATAGCAGCAGCAATTGTCGATGCTGAAGAGGCAGGGAAAAGCATTCGCAAAGCCCGCCGAAGCTGCACCAATGGAAAAGCCAAGATGATTGCAGTAGGACGCCCAGACCGAATAGTTACAGCGTCCAGAAAATGAATGAAGAAAACCGCTCAAGGTTACTATTCAGAACTCTTCAATAGCCACGTCCTGCTTTCCTTATGCCAAATATAGGAGGATGAGTATGTCATACCACCAGTTGTCTCCTCCGAAGTGCAAGATGCCATTTCGTTGATAAAAAACGAAGAGCACCGGGTTTGAACAGGATAAGATCTGAATACCTAAAAAACGTTCCGCCAGTCCTCGTAAACACACTGGCTCGGCTTTTCACACGTTACCTCTCTGAATGCAAGGTACCTACTAAATTTAAAGCCGGCAAGACCGTCTTATTGTTCAAGGAAGGGTAACCTCCACGACATCGGCACCTATCGCCCAACCTGCTTGCTGTATATCGTCTACAAACTTTTTACTCCAGCTATCCTAAACAGGAATGGCACAACACTGAGCGAAGGACGGCTAAGTAAGGTAGCAGGGTTTCGAAAAGGATTCAGCGCGATAGACGATACCGACTCTATAGCACGATTCAGTGGAGTACCGATGTCGAAGATGAAGTCTACTATTGGAATCTCTTCAGTGGCCACGTACTTCTGTGACCACGTCCACGTCATGTGAAATGAAGAAGGATGAATATGTCGTGCCACCTTCCGAAATCTGACATGCTATTTTTTTGTGAAGAATCATACAGCACTCGATCTGGAAAAGATAAGATGTAAACACCTGAATAGCCCTTCGCTTGTTCTCGCAAACAAAATAGTTCGGCTCTGCATATGTTACCTGTCAGAATGCAAGATTTTTTTTTTCAATGGAAGACCAGCAAGACTGTGCTATTGTTCAGGCAGTAGAAGTAACTTTCACGATATCGGCATCTATCGACCAATCTTGTTGCTGTCGCCTACTTTCCATAAACTTTTCACTCGTTTCATGTTGAACAGCATGGACAGAACACTGGATGAAGGACAATCAGGCGACAAGCAGAGTCTCGAAAAGGTTTCAATACGATGAAACACGTCAACACGACAGCATGACTCATTGAAATATCGAGAAAGTACAAGAAACCGCCCTGGTTGTATTTCATCGATTTAAGAAAAGCCTTCGACTCAGCTGAAATGGAAGCGGTCATAGAGTCAGTGGAGAGCGAGGGAATCCTTACTCAGTATGTAAAGAATTTTCAGTAGCTACAGAAAAAATTTCACAACTGAGAAGTCACCATTCCACATTGATCTTAGCATTGGCGTAAAAGAGCTGTTAGGCAAGGCGCTATAATTCCTTCAAAATTATTTCCCGTCACCCTCGAGAACGTCATGCGCACTATGGAATGGCACAACAAGGAAGTGAAAATCGATGACAAGCAATTACACCATCTTCGTTTTGCTGACAACATCGGTCATATAACACCAAACATTGCCAAGCCGAGCGAATGCCTGCATACTACAGCAACGTCTGTGGAGAGCTTGGTCTTTGGTTAAATCTCTAAAAACCATATATGTGAAAAACGTATTAATTTCTTATTCCCTCCTTCTCTCTCAATAGAGAGAATGTCTTCGAATCTTTCAGCTAGGTCTGCCTAGATCGAAAAATCAACTTGGCGAATTACTTAGCTTCAACAAGAGGAATTGAGCGGCTTCGTAGCATTCAAGAGCATCGGGGATATAGCGAGGAGAAGAAAGAACACGCTACCCCGTGTCGCCTTTATACTCCACGATATGCGACAGAAATTTGGTCGCTGCTTAAGTAGAAGTGGGAGATTCTAGATACTTGGACGCTTGGACGGCCTGCCTTTACTGGTCGAAGGTTGATGCTAGGAGGCTTCTACATCACGTAAGTGAAGGGAGAGATCGGAAACTTCGACGTGCGTCATCCACCAAAGCTCAAGGACGCCATTCTATACGCAGAACTGTTGAATACTAGGTGAACCGGACACGTAATACGTGTAAACGGTAACCGATGCGCTAACGCTGCTAGTGACTATATTCACCGAGATGTCAATCGCAAAGCACGACGGTCACCGATTCGATGATGGGGTTTTCCACGATAACCGAAGAAGGAAGATGTCATGCTCAACAGTTTCCAAGAGCTAGGAGAACCAACTGGACTACTCTCGCAAACGATTTACTGGCGTCTGCTCGAGTCACACTATAAACGGGACGGTAATGTGAACGATTAAGGTAAGCCAGCAGGAGTCAAGCTCTCTCCATTCAAAAATGGACGGCAATTATGGTGATAGTGGACATTTCGCAGCCCTATAAAATTGTATCTTGTCAAATAAGTAAAATATCAGTAAAGTGAAAATCGTAGTAAGACACACACAATTCGTTGAAGTCTACCGTCCAAGTACCTAGCAACTAATAAATGCTTTACTCATGTAGTTAATGGTGTAACCATGGAGGACGCGTTAAGCCGATGCGAAAATTATACCTGCTGCTCTAACAGTGAGCACCATGTGATCATCGAGCAATCATATTAAGACATTGTCGAGCAAAGCTCAGCAGATTATATGTGGTACAAACAAACAGAGAGTGCTAAGCAATATTTCAAAAAAGCCTAATATCACTGAATTCTAAACTTCCTCATTGGAAGTCACGAAAAAGCGGTGGGTTTTTCGAGAAGTTGTTGATCATGTAATTACCAAAGAGTTTTTCGTCTTTTTGTAAGTGTTATTGAAGAGTTTGGCCTAGTAGATTGTATATCAGCATACCCTTCCAGGCTTTGAAGAAGGCGATACTGCCGAAACGTCAGCTAGCGTTGTATTGTATTGTGTTTTTCTATGGAAGTAAATGTATGCTGTTTAAAAACCTCGCGATTGCTGAACAAGAAAACGACATAATATCACTCTTAGTAAAAACAAGGATTCATTTTTGTGTGTTGTCCACTGAAGGATTTGTAAAAATTTGGCTAAAAAATTCTTCGAGGACGAATCATATTGAGAAAAACGATCAGCGTCAACAAAAAGAGCAGAAGTTGTCGGCATGTTCTGCTTTCGTTGACTTGGTGGCCTACGATTTAAATTCAATGGGTATGAAAACGACCACAGAAGGTATGAACCAGTACGTTACGCGTACGCAGTTTTTCGTAACAGCTAAACTGCATCTCAATTGTTGATTTCACGAGTCGATAACAAAGTGATCATTAACATTAAACGTTGGTTACGTCAAAGTAAAGGAATTGTGGTAAAATTATTAAGCGCGTGTATGAAATCCACTTGTATCACTTCTCCACCCGTTGATCGTTGAGTGACTCAAGCCGGCCCCAGTAAATCTTCCATTTTTCCCTATCGCATGAAGAGTGGCCTAATGAGTTCTGCTCGCTCTGAGGACTCTTTGAACATCATATCTTTTTTTTATGGCTGTCGTGAAAAACGCTGAAGAATCAAGTGATTTTGTTCGTATTTTTGTTGAGCAAACGCGAGGTGTTAATAACAAAGAATAATAACACCTCGCGTTTGCTCAACAAAAATACTAACAAAATCACTTGATCAATGCCGAGGTTAATAGAAAGTCGGTCGTGGCAGTTTCTGAAGAATCACTTCGGTGGTCTTGCTGCATTACTTTTGACATTCCGTTGAATCCGGTCACTAACGGCTCTTGTTCGTCAGTTACCGTTCAAAAACATCACGTGGCCGGTTCATTTAATCCTTGGCAATACACCGTATTAAGCGGCGTCCTTGATTTTTGAATCTGAAGTAGATTAGAGCTCCGTATCTCTTTCCTTCTTTGAATGAAATGGGATATTTCTAGCAACGCCCTTTTGACCACGCGTTCAATAATCCTGAGTAACGTTTCATCATGCATACGCAGCCACCAGGTTTCTGGCACATACGTTAAGACAGGGAGAATCGTGGGGCCAAAAAATGTGAGCGCAGAGTTGGGTGTTCTTCGTTTCTTTCTCAATACGTCCTCAATGCTCATTAAACCTTTCCTAACCGTCCGCATCTTCCTGCTTAATTGTGGGGTAATTCGTCCATCGTGTTGATTTCTCCATTACGTTAGAAATAGCTGAGCCAATCGGAGATATTTGTTCCGTTTAGCGTTATTCTCTATGGGTGAAATTAAAAACAAAAACTAGTGTCCACTAATCATCATTTTCACATTGCATATGACGTCCTTTATACAGCATCGAGCACTAGCCGAGGAGAAAGAGTGAGGGGCTGGAAATAAAGATGGTCATAAAGGATTGATTGACTTTCCATTCCTTATTTAGGTTTATAAGGGCTTAACATTCACCTCCGATACAAAATGATATTTAGAGGGACTTCATTACATATGCACTAAAAATCGTTACCACCTAACAAGCGAAAGCTCATGCTATAACCACGGTTCTTCTTGATTAGTGGAATTTGCAAAACGGTCGGCTCCTTTCAAATTACTGGCCAATGAACTTGCTCGAAAAGATTTGTGTTTGTGAAATATCAATTTTAGGAAACAGCTTGTCGACCATACCTGTCATAACACCCACGAGACACAATTCGTCCAGCTTCCAACTTTCCCTCATAGCACGGACACATGGGCCCGACAAGCCATTTTGTACAAGACTTTGGCGTGTGATTATCAAGCCTTCTATTACTCTGAGGTTCGCAATTGCCAATCCAGTAGGCTTAAATGGGAGAGCAGCAGCACTGGACTGACAAGTCGGTAGGCCCAATACGACACACTGTATCGGTGAGATATGCATCCAATCACCACTGCCAGATATGCATTCAATCACCTGTGGTGTAAAAAAGTGTATTGAAGAATGGTGGGTATTACCTATTTTATGGTGTAATATTCTCTATACACAAGATATAAAGGGTTCCAGGATTAGGTCTACTCTTTTTGGTTAGGTGGATTATCGGAACATCAAAGAATGAAGGAAAAGGTCCGACTAACTTGAGGATCAAACAAGGAAATGAGTTGAAAGAAGTGAGCCTGCCCAGTTTCTGTCGAGAATCGGTATTTGAATCTTCAGCTTCCTGAAATTTTTTCATTCCTTTAATTTACAAAAATTTTGGGCTCAGACTGCGTTTGATGACTCAACTATCTACAAGTATTCATGTTGTCAAGTTCGCATAACTTTCCTACATTTTGTATTTTCATTTTATAGCGCAACTTATTCAACATCAAGCAGTAAGTTGAGCTTAGTGAACTCCCTTAACCTCGGCATTGACCAATAGTTCACTGTTTTCTTATTTGTTTCTCGCCATAGCTGACGTTTCGACGGATTTCGCTTTTTAGAGATCCTCGAGAGATCAAATTGATGAGTAGTCTACTTAGCAAACACCTTTCTAACCTCAGCAGAGAAAGCTCAGCACCCAATTTTTATTCGCATGAGAAGCTTTTTTTAAAACCACTATTTGTTTTGTTTTTTATAAGTGTTTCACTTATTAACGAAGACGAACTGTGCAGAGTTCACATCAATGAATAATATGCCTTGTCCGCACTGAAATATCAGTCTGAGACGTTCTGTAGGGTTACGCGTGATAACTGCGCATGTATCCTTGCTGTCCATTTTCGGATTCACGAAAATTACGGAGAATGCTTTGAGAGTTTTGCGTTTTAAAGCTTTAGATTCTTGCATGAAAATGGTAAGTTGTACTTCAAAATCTTCTCCGTTACGTCTTTAGGTCCTATGCGCACCTAGCGGAGTATTTTGTTTAACATTACGTTTACCGACTATATGTTCTTTTACAGGAGTGCAGAGTGGTGTACCCATTTAGGCATTATATTCGTCCCACCCGCATTACACGTGATCATATCAACCGTACCCGAACTCAAGCAATTACAGTCTCCGCCGTTTGAGCAAATTATGCCGTTTTATTTTCTAAACAGACAGTTATGCAAGCGACCTCGAACTAGCTAGCGTCTTAGAAACCGAGTTATCTAAACAAGCATGTTAAGCATCAGACCGTTTACGGAATGTTGGTTCTCGAAATATTATCACACTATGTACAAGATAGTAATGATGCCGTTTGCTGCAGGGTGAATTGTGCGAAAAAAAAGACAAGTTCTTGTATAAACCAGCGTTGCCGACTGAGGCTGCATCATTCGAGCTGTGCTCGTGTGAACAAGATTCGACTCGATACGGCTACAAGAAGGCCACATCGAGAGTACGAACAACTGTGGACATGGACTTGGATCATCGGTTCTCAGGAAGACGAAGACGTCGAAACGTTAGCCAAATAAAAGTTGTGTTACAACGACGTGTAAGCTGAACAGTTTCCTGGCAAGATAATTCGTCACAAAATGAGCTACTCTTGTTCTTCAACCCTCACTGTCAATTTTGAATGCTCGTCGAAACAACGTAAACGTGTCGGATAGAGTAAGCTTTTTAAATATTCCGTTTCATACAATGCAGTATAGCAGCATTCTACTATTTCCACTTGTTTTGTGTTTTTTCTCAGGTTTTGCACTATGTGCTTTCGTTTACAAATAGTGCTATAGCAAATTCTATATGTTGGCGGACCGTAATACCCACGTATACTTCTATGTTATTTCTTTTCGCAAGGTTTCGATTCCTTGACAACGAAGAACCGGAGTTCTATGCTTCGAACATAGAATGAACGAACACCGAACATCTTAGGGGACGTTTTAGAAACTCATAACACATGTGTTGTTACCATTTTTGTGCTATAGCGATGATGATGAAGAGATGTCGAAAGAAAACGTGGAGGGATACATTCGTTTCAATTTCGGTGAGGACTAACTGTAGCAACCATTATACACGTACAAAAATAGTTTAATTTTATTTGACCAATCCTGTTGTCCACTGTGAGAATTCCATCACTTTTCGCAGCCGATTCGTTTTCTAGCATCCGTTACCCACGAAGATCGTTCAAATTTTACGTGTGGTTTCGGTCGTTGCTTGAGGATTTTCATTTCATTTTGAATGTCGTAGAATGCTGGTCGAGCAATTCTTTTCGCAGTCCTGAACCGGCAGGGCTGGAGCCTTCCCAATTGTACTGCAGAGAGCGGTTTTTTCCCGAACAAGTCCGGTACCAATTTTCTGACCCTGAGGGGATGACGGGCGTGGTGAGCCGATCAACGATCACCATGCTCGTGATAATCGGCATCATTACCACTGTGCTATCTGCCTCCATGCCACATACATATATACATATATATATATATATATGCATTTAATGCAGCGCTGTTATTAGAGCTACTTTGCAATTCACATACCGTCGTTGATTCAACCACGAGGCTCCCATCTTCCTTAGGTCAGCAACTGATAGCACACTTGTAAGTGGTTTTATCCTCCCAGAGGCATGTGTGGCACAGTGATCGGAGGCGGCCTACGACACACACATGAGATCGACCCCCGCGTCCCTGACCCAGCAAACCCTCCATCCGACCGGGTTCGGAAATTGGTACCAGACGTGTCTAGGAGGATGGGAAGACATTGTAAACACCAAATATGCATTCACTCACTCCAACGAGGTTTTCCACACTAAGTTTATAATTTTTTCGAACCCGCAAGTCCTTTGGCGATCAAAAGTTTATCGTTTTCTTGTTTAGCAGTCGCGAATTTTTTAAACAGCATACATTTACTTCCATAGAAAAACACAATACAATACAACACTAGCTGACGTTTCGGCAGTATATCCTTCTTCAGAGCCTGGAAGAGTATACTGATAGGCAATCTACTAAGCCAAACGCTTCAATAACACTTACAAAAAGACGAAAAACTCTATGGTAATTACATGATCAACAGCTTCTGGAAAAACTCACCGCTTTCCACGTCACTTCCAATGAGGAAATTTAGAACAGCTGATTATAGTCGCATGTGGTTGATGACTGCACCATTCCACATCAGAAATTGATGCGAACATACGGGATCAGGTCGCGCATGACCTCTGGGCATTCATCTCTGCTATTCATTGTAGGGTTTTTGGCATTTATCGTTTATCTCAGAACAGTTCATCAGTGCAAGAAAGTCATACCGAGTAAACGAAAATCTGTCTCTGAAGTATTGTTACTATCTGTGATCGCTGGTTCTGATACCGAGTTCTGCAAATGGATTGTACGGAAAAAATAAGTTATTTTCAGCAGACAACCATATCGACAGCAACCATTTGTATAAGAGGGCATCGCCGTGTGAGGTTGCCTCGTTCGACGGTGTTCCAGTATAGAAGATCTGGCTGGATATGAGGACCAAGACACCACATTAAGATTAGAATACTTCCAGCAGTTTCTACCCTTTTTATAAAAGTTTCCAAAAAACTATTCATAAATCGTTTATGAGCTCCTTAGTGAATAATCTATACAATAACAAGGTGAAGGAGCCTAAGATTTAGCTAAATGAAGACTGTCGTCTTTCTCGATCTTTATATTTGGCTTTGGGAATTGTGAATTTATCTATAAAAGCATGAATGTTAGTAAAAGTATATGCGACGCATATTTAGAGAAATCTTCCAGGAAGGTTCGCATACTCGTCGCACTTGAGACTTTCTCACTCCTTCATATTTCATAACATTGTAACGAAGAAAAACACTCGGTAGTTGAACGCTAACGGACTTAATGCTAATTATTATTACAATGACATGTTTGGAAAAAATGAAAACCTCAAGGAAACATCTTTACAATCGTTTATTGTCTTTAGGAGAAATGGATTGATGTCGCATGTTGTTCACAAAAATGTGGTATGTCCATCGGTTACTGTATTGCCGTTGACACAACTGAACAATTGTTCATTACACTTTCCTTCATTGTTAAGCTAGTACGAGGTTGTTACTATTCAGCTAATGTTTTGACATCTTAGTCTTAAGCTGGGCCAGATTGATCTGATTCGATCATCCACAGTTGCTTCTTATTCCGATGGCGGTCATCGTAGCAGCGTCAAGTCGAATACCGTGGGGCACCGCTAGAATGAAACAGCCTCATTGCTCTCCTTTTATAAACGTCGATTGTCGTAAAATGAAAATTGAAAAAGACGAGAACGATTCATTCTAGATATAAAGATTTGACAATAGAACAGTCGTCGAAGTCGAACAGTGATCTTCTGAATTCACGGTACTCAACATATTCGTCTCTTAAGGGACATCGGCCCTCGCTTCACAAAGAATGTCGATGTAACGGTGGCAGCGCTCTGCTCCAGTGATTTCACACCAATGAGTTGTAGAAACGATCGGCGGATCCTCCTGCGAAACAGATATTTTGCTGGATCATTGTATTCAACTTACCACTTCCTACTGTTAAAATTTTACTATTAATTGTACTTTTGCACACTATAGAGAAATCAGTCTAGTTTTATCCTTATAACGGAAAGGAGAGCATCTGAAATAGCTATGTGCCGTTTCTAACTGTTGAAACGCACAAAAGCACTTATCATAACGTTTCTTCTACTTCTCTACTTCGAAACATTCATTTATAAAGTGGCTATTCATTTATTTCTTGCGATACACAAGAGGCTTCTCTGTCGATTTAAAAAAAAACCTCTTTAAACAAAAGTGATGGATTGGGATTGAGTGACTGTAACGATTTTTCAAGAATAGTTTGCTAATATAGTAACCGGCTCACTTCGAACATGCTAAGTACAAGAGCGGATTCAGACCACAATACATGATCCAGTAAAGATTTATGGCAAACATCGTCCATATCGAATCCGGAAGGAAAAGTTGGTGATAATGCCAGAAAGTCATCAAACTCGCCAACACCAGAAATAAAATTACCGCCTGAGTGATCATCTGTAGCTCGGTCTTGTGCATCGTATTTATTCCCTTCCTCATCTGGAAATGTGCCTATTAAAGCAGTGCATGGCTGCACATAGAACATTAATAAGTCATTAATAATAGTAATGCCAACAATAATAATATTAATAGTTGACGGGTGATTGCTGATGGCAAAAAAGATCGATAGAACTAGCTGAGATACAGGCAAAGCGAAAGACCCGGATGGTGTAGTGGTGAAGTGCGCTGCTCCCCGGTAAGGACAACAGCGCGTGTTCGTTCCCCACTGCATACACCTGTGGTCCGGAGCTTTGCAAATATCTCAGCATTTCATACGAATATTAATAGTAATAATAGCATCGCAAGGTCTCTTTTATAGCCAGACTTCACGGGCAATTCTTCTGCGTCCTCACTGACAATATTGGAAACTGTTTGAGCTCAGCTTGTTTTTCTAAATTCTGATACAACAGCGCCATAAGGCTCGAAGACTTCTACTAAATACGGCCACCGATTTATGAAACGAAAAGAAGCTTTCTTTCCGCCTCGTGGCAAGAATTCTTTTCGGAAACAAGCAGCGACTTCTGCATCAACCCAGAGCAACATAACATCAATTCCGAGTCATCGAGTACATTATTTACTTGGTTACTTAGACAGTTCAGTATCAGAGATCGCGCTGGTCCTAATACAAACCATCTCATTCTTTTATTACATTTTTATAAAAACACTTGTAGCTGCGAACTCAACCCAGTGATTAGTCATTTGTCGTCAAATGTTCTTATCAATAACTAATTCATCTATCCCGTCACTTTTTTTACTGCCTACCTTTTTTTTGACGGCAGAATATTACATAAAACATAACCAAAACGATGTTGGGATATTTGCCAAACTCCGGAGAGATGGTGTCTGCGGCGGAGAACGAACGCGCTGTTACCATTTCCAAGGGCTAACGTGTTCACCACCACGTCATTCGAGTCCTTCGTTTCGTCTTTCTCTCAGCCATACCATTGACCTACAGGATCTATCGGCAATTACCCGTCAACAGGACTGGTCTGGTAAGCACAAATCGGCATTGCAGGTCAATAACATTGCTGAGAGAAAGGCGAAACGAGAGACTCGCATGCTGTGGTGCTGAACGGGTTACCCCATGCAAGCGTAATAGCGTGTTCGGTCTCCACCGCAGACACAAGCACTCAGGAGGCGAATATCTCGGTGTCCTTATAATTTATTCATATTTCACAGTCAATATATATTTTCCTTGACAGTGGAGTTAAGATTTTTTTAACGAATGTCTGAGCTGCGCAATTCGCTTAGATCTCATCTACGGCGTTTGAATGATATACGATATCGTCCAGACTTTCGTTGACGATGTTTGAACTTCACGACGAGGTTCAGGCGTTCAACAGTGAGTTAGCCGCGTAGCAGAACTGTTAATTTAAGCAATGAGTTTGTAAGTTCGCATGAAGCCGTTTCTGGCTTCTCTGACACTACCTCGAACGCTATCAGTACTGCTTTCCTTCTCTTGCACAATTCCATATTTATTCTGCTTTTCATAATCATTAAATATCACTGGTGTGATTTTTGCAGGCAGAACTGGCAAAAAGTGTTTGGGCTCTTAGCAACAGGAGTTTCTTCCAATTGCTTTGTGGTTTTATCCTTTTGCTGCCTCTCTGAACTCACAGAGCATCGTCTCTGTTCTCTAGCATTTTTCGAGAAAAGGACCACATCATTGGCAAACCACAAGTTAGAAAACGATTTTAAATCATCGAATACTAAATATATGTAATGTAAAAAAACAAAAATTGAGCTATATGAATAATAAGCAAACGAACTCTATATACGGTGATGCAAATCGCTATGTAGATGACGAAGGTGAAGAAAAGGATTGGCATGGAAATTATGAATTCCAACTGCGACATTATCGGAGAGTTCGTGTAATCCCAAGACCAACTAAAAATTTAAAACATACCTCAAGATCGGCTTTCTTTTAATTGGTGGTCTGGTCAATAATTCACTGTTCTCTTAAAGATCAAACATGAGGTTATTATTATTACATTTATTTACCTGACAATATCAAACGCTTCTGCAATTTCGCCTCCTTCATAGCCTAGGAAGGCCAAATTGATACGCAATTTATTTAGTTAAGTGCTTGCCTAAGCTAAGGAAAATATCAGTGCGTGATACCTTTGAAGAGTTCTGTATTCCCGCTGATCTTCGAGTGATTCGAGCGCAAGCCAATAATACCTTCCGTTTTTCCATATTTCGTGCAACAGGAGCCAAGCTGGCACCGCTCGCTTTGTGGATTCATTGAGGATCATACCTTCCTTCCAATCTTTTCGTGAAGAGCTTTGATTATTAGGTAAGCGGTCTTCTTGCAGAGTTTTTGACAAGTTGAGGAATCCAGTGACAAACGGCCGTTACCTATCGGCTGTCGTTCAAACGCATTATGTGTCTAACCCACTTTATCTTCGACTGTTCAGTGTAGGAGCCGGCATCATTGACTTTTGATCGTTAACCCAGGTCGGAGCTTTGGATCTCATCTCTCATTTGTGTTAAGCGGGATACTCCTAGCATCGTCCTTTCGACTGCGTGTTCGATCTTTCGACTGAGTGATCTTTCATCCTGCTTACGCAGTGACCAGATTTCTCACGCATGTGTTATCGCAGGAAGTATCGTTGAGTCGAAAAGGTGGGCACGGAGTCGAGTGTTCTTTGTTCTCTTCATTCTCTACGTTCTCTTCTCTACATTTTCGATTCTGTTGAAAGCTTCCTAAGCCGTTCGTTTTCTTCAGCTTAGATCTGGAGCTAAGTTGTTCATCGTACTGATTTCCCGACCTAGATAGACATAACTAGACATAACTAGAGCATTCGGAGATATTCGTTCCGTTGAGCGTGAATGGGGCATACGAGACCAATCCGTTCTTCATGAACATCGTTTTTGTGAGATTTAGTCGGAGACCAATCCCTCCACCGGCTTTGTCAACGTCGGCAAGCATACGTTCTGCTTGGTAATGTCTGGTGTTATAAGGAAGTTATCATGGGCAAACCGAAAATGGTGTAACTGCTGACCATCGATTTTTATTCCAATATTATTCTATTCTAATGCTCGCATGAGGTTCTCGAGGGTGTGGTGAATAATTTTGGCGAGATGGTATCGGCTTGCCTAATGCCTCTTTTGACGTCAGTGACGTCTTTTGTGATATCGTTGTAGAATGGTGATATGTTGGTTGTGAAATTTTTCTACAGCTCACGAAGAACATATTCATCCTTCTATATTTGACATGAGGGAAGGAGGACGCGGCTATTGAAGAGCTCTGAATGGCAACCTTGAGCGGTTTTCTTCATTAACTTTCTGGACGCTGTAACTATTCAGTCTGGGCGTCCTGCTGCAATCATCTTGGCTTTGTTATTGCTGGAACTTCGGCGGGCTTTGCGAATGTTTTTCCTGCCTCTTCAGCATCGGCAATTGCTGCTGCTATTCTTTCTTAAACATCTTCTTTTATCGCCTGTCTGCAATGTTTTGCGAGTTTGGACGTTAGTTCGCAGTTGCATGCATCTGGAGCGTTTCCACGCTGGCGTATCAGCTCGAGTGTTTCTGGAGACAAACGTATCTTAGTGACTTTCGAACTCTCGGCTTTCGTGGCGCTAACTAAAGCTGCTGAATGAGCCTATCGCATTTTTCGCCGAAGTTATCGACAACGGCATCTTCTCAACAGCCGACTAATGAATTGAATAAGTCCCAGTTTGCGTTGATTCTGGGACTCCAGTTTTGGAATTTAGCGGCTTTTTCTCCTTTCCGGAAAAGTAAAATCTTGCGCAAAAGAGACGATGGTTTGATCTCGTGTAGAACTTTAGGACAACAGCAACATCCGTAAGGCAAAATCTTCGATTACACTATGATGTGGTCTATTTCGTTATGGTACACTCCACTGAAGGACTTCCGCATCCAGAGTTGAAGGTGGGGCTTCTGGAATTTCGAGTTACCGTGGATGGTCTTGTTCGTCGTGGTAAACTCAGTCAGCCGCTCTCCCTACTTGTTCAGTTCTATTTCTCTAAGTTCTAATGTGACCTTCTTCAAAAGTTCCTATTTCAATCTCAACGTTAAATCTCCAATGATAACCTTAAAGAATGTGTGGTCTTCTCTGTAGGACTTCTCCAAGTCCATATAGAACGCTTCGACTTCTTCTTCGTCATAGTTTGATGTCGGCGCGTAAACGACGAAGGCTGTGAAAGCCGGTATTGATGTACATCTTTTTAGTCATAAACATCCGATTCTTTGTTATTCGAATGGATCGATGTTTATGGATAAAGTCGTGTTGGCGAAAACTGTGACACCGCCGACCCTTCTACTCTCTCATGCTCCTAGGAGCAGTTTTTTGCCGGTGTCCTAAACGGCGTTGCATGGGTGGCGTTGTCTCGTCTTGGCCAGTCCGATAACGTAGTACTTTATCGTCCTTACTTAAACAGTTTAAGTCTTCCATCGAAAACTCAGATGCAAGTGAGCGTACATTGTAGATACGGATCGTCACCTTAGTCCATTGCGATTTAGGCACGTTAAAATGGCCCTGAGATTTTAGCGGCATCTTTCATGTTTTTTCATGTGAACATACCCAGCCACCACGCTCAGAGCGGCATCTTTAACGCTGCCGAATCGCGGGTCCTTCGGGTTCAGGGGAGTGGAGCCCATTTCTTTTATTGTGTTTAGCTTTTCGATTACCACGTTAGATTGATGAACTCTGAACGTGGTGGCTGGGTATGTTCACTGGTAACTTACAAGTCTCTCCCAGAGTGGACACAGAGCTTATTTGTTGGAGGCGATCCTTAACCACCTCTCATATTTTTTCCTGTCACTTGATTGCAGACTTTTGGCCGCATTGGTTCGTAGAATACAACGCCCATAAACGAGAGCATACCCAAGAACGCATGTGTGAGTTAGTCTTGCAGGTAGAGAAAGTAGTAGCAAGCCGACGCAGCAGAAAGCGTGAGTCCAGCCCTGGATCCATCTGCGTCTCAGACAAGCACGTTCGATTTTGGTCCGCGGTTAAACCACTATTCGCTGGCTAAGGACGTTCCACGTAGCCTCGCGACTAATCGTCTCGGGATCCCTCACATGAAAGAGATCCGCCTAGTGCTCTTTACAAATTACAGAAATCCAAAAATGAGCCGCAAGGAGGAGTGCTTTGTGATTACACAAGACCTAGTGTCATACCTCAAGATGGCTTTTCCATTCCCCTGATTGCCTGCGAAAAACAAGGTTTTTTCAGCGGACCGTCCTGTGTAAAAAAACATCATCGGGTGAGGGTGTCTCAAGCGAGCAATACTCCATTGTCTAAGATCCGTCTTGATACGATGGTGGAGACATCATAACGGGAAGACGAAAAAGTGTAGATCATCGTCTGAGGCCGTCGGCTTTGAACAAGGCGAAGAAGTCGAAACCTTAGCCGAATAAAAGTTTCTTAATGATCTCGCGCACTTGACACTTGATACTTGAGCGGCCCTCCCACACTGGTTGTGAGGGCCCTAGCATAATCTCCATTTTTTGGAGATTTGCTGGTTAAGCCATTGTGGTTCCCTTAAATGCCGAGGTCACCCTGCTAAAGTCTGCATCAGGTTTTCACCACCACAGGCAGTCGCAGCGCTTGTGGATCAGAAGGAGATTTCCCACCTTGCGTCTTTGATACCAAGACGGTGGTGGTCCTGGTATAATCTCGTGTGAGCTAAACAATTAAACACAAAAATGATGAGTGGCTAAGAAAGCTGCTTACTATGCGAATAAACATTTATGTATAAGGTTTTGCTTTTTGAGGTTACGGAAGTGTTTGATCGAGTTGAGTGCTTGCCATTTTGACCTCTCAAGCGGCTCTGAAGGTGGCAAAAGCGACGAAATGCCATTGAATATGAATTGTTAATTTGTCATTGAGTGAATGCAGTGATAACAACTTCGTTCTTGCTCATCAAAAAAATAGTGAATTTGAAGGACATTAAATGCGACTAGAAAATGATCTAACAACGAAAGCTGTTGATGAAGTGGCTGTTTGTAAGGGTGCTGTATGTTTCACCTGTTTGAGTCGAATTCAAATCCCGAAAAACTGAGAAGGCAAACAAAGAATGCAAAACAATATGTGAATGACAACAGCATACCACCCTGAAATTTTTCATTTAAGCAATTGTTATATCACACCTATCTATTGATATTATTTTAGTGTTATTTTCTTGGCTCGTTTAGCTCAGTAGACTGCCCTCGATCGTTCATTCGACTAATCTCAGGAGTCGTTTCCGTTCTGATCGAATTTCAGTAGGAAAGTAGCGAATATCCGCTTAATCCAGAGAGATGGCGATGATTGTGATAAAAACCTTGGAATAAGCACGATCACTTGAGAGAGCTTTATTGAAAATTCGTGGTCGATCAAATAAACTTTTTTGTCAAAAAGTCGAATGACAATCTCCCAGTCTGAGCAGAACCAGCTCATCAATCCACAATTGTAAGAAACCTAGATCGAAAGTCGCGTGGCACAATGATTAGATGTGTCTATAATACGCAATGGACCGCTTTTTGGTTTGGTTCGATTCCGTTTTTTGGGATCAGCAAGACTTTTCCTCTTTAGAGCTAGCAGGTTGGTACTATGCTTGTATGGCAGGATAAAAAACCTAACCTGAGATATCGACAAGCGAAAACCATTGCATAACTCTATTATTAACAACCAGAATCCTGTGTAAAAAAGCGTAGCTGGGTGAGAATGCCTCGTTCGAGAGATGTTCCATTGAGAAAGATTCGACTCAATACGAAGGCGAAGACGCCACATTGAGTAGGCGAGCAACTGCAGACCATCGACTCAGATCATCAGCTCCGATGAAGATAAAGACGTCGAAACGTTAGTCGAATAAATATTTGATAGCAACTTCGTGATACCTCACCAATAAAACTAAATGCCACAAAATTTCGATTTCCACTGAGTTCTTTTGTGAATTTGCCAATGGAGCGACCGTATGACGAATCCATCAGGGATCAACGCCGAAAGATTTATTCATCATTCTTACATGACCTCGTATTAACAGGAAATTCAGGTTTATTACCTCGGTCATCTTCAAGCTCCAACTCGCCCAATTAAACCCTGGAAAAATTAGAGGAAAATCGCTTATGGTCTTAATAGAAGTGAAGGTTTAGTGAATCTCATTAGTTGATAGGACTTCAAATTAAGAAAGGGCCTGAATGTTGTGATGGAATTCGCACTCTGCCTCTAGCTCCTACTATCTGCATGTCTGAGAAATTTTCAGTATGTTTTATTCCATTAGTTATTGAAAGTGCAAAGTAGTACCAAGGATTGTCTTTTTTGTCTGGAGTACCTGTGAACATTATTAAAAAATTACCTCACTCTTTGATTTCTTTTGTAATGTTACTCTTACCTTCACTAGCAATAGGAATTTTGAGTTTTGATGGGCTAATTTTCGGATTACCAACAAGCGATGCAGAGCAGTTACGAATGAAAGTGGAAACGAACCCACACATCCTGAGTTTGTAATGGCACCGATTACCTGAAACGTAGATGGTAACAGTGATTACTATCTGTATAGTTGAAAACTTTTCCAAACATAATGAGTCGACCATCGATATGGGGAACAGCATTACTAAACACAAAAGATATCAAGGTGGTCAGAGGTATAAACGATTGTAGAACACAGCCGGAATTGTTATCAATATACGACTAGTGACCACTGGAGATTTTCTAGATATTTTTAACGGTTTCGAAAAAGTTGTAAGGTGGCAGGTTTCCACCAGATACATAGGAGCCGTAACCGTCAACAGTGACGAACTAGCAATCCCAAGGCATGTGATTTTCGAAAATCTAGATTTAATCAAAACTTTCCAAATCAGCAATGTACTGGTCATGTCCCCATACAACGATTTACCGCCTCATCGTATCTGGGAGGTGTTCCTGAGTGTCGGACTGCGGTATACAGCGGGGAGATTCTCTACCCCGCACGGTCTTCCAAGATGAGAAGCAGTCTGGCGTTTTCATCAAAAAGCCCAGCTAAGAGTGAACCAATACCAGGATTCACCACCGTCGTGGTATCAAACTAGTCGTATAATGGCAAATCTCCCTCTAATCCACAAGTGCGGCGACTGCCTGTCGTGGTGAATATCCTGGGGCAGACTTTGGCCAGACTATCCCCGGGGAACCACAATGGCTTAATCAGCAAATCTCTGAGAAATGGTGATTATGCTGGGGCCGCACAACTTGTGAGGACGGGCCGTTCAAGTATCAAGTGAGTATTGGTCGCATCAAAAAAAAATGTGGTCCGCATAAGTCTATGGAAAAATTACAGTACATTAAAACGGTAAACAAAAATTGTTAAGTTCGCGAACTCTATTAAGATATGGAAAATTAAGATCGATAATCGGCCATATAGTGATAATTCCACCAAAGATGTGACCGGTCAGTTGAACACAGTCGAGAATTCCAATGTAAAACATGAAGCGAAATGCTTGGAGTTTGCGGTATTCGTCGCTTGCATGTATGGTCTAAAAAATGTAAGAACTATGTGGAAACCTTTGTAAATAATTTTTTGTCAGATTATCTGTTTCAGTGAAAAAACAGTTGCACACCTACCATGTTGAAAATGGAATAGACGGATAGCAGGAAAAGTGGAAAAATTATATACACAGTACCAACGATCAGTGAGCTGTGAGGTCCTTGTGAATTCTTATCGATTGCAGTTTCAGTAAGATTTGTGGACATTTTCTATAAAAATTTAGAGTATATTCGAGTTTAACACGAACACGGTTAAGGATCCATTATGTCTTTGTGTCCCATTCATCCAAACTGGAGTACTTTGTAAGCTTTTGCTTGCAGTTCAGGTATTCTTTCATGCGAACGAAGAGTGGTGTTCAAGTGTCGCCAATGCATTCGTCCTGCACACTTTACGAGAGGACCGATAAACAGAAAACCAAAATTCATGCCCTCATCGCCTCTACCGTTCGGGCATATTATACAATGTAGCGTTGTACATAAACAATAATACCTGCGGTTGCAAACTAGTTAGCATCTTAGGGTGCTCGGTTGTATTTCAGCAACTACTACCGGATTCTCACTAGCCACATTTTCTAAGCTCCAGTTATTTCATGGGCTATGAAGCATAAACAGAACCTTATTTTCCTTGGAACGGTCGCTTCGGATCGTGGGTTCCCTCTAAACCTATCCCTAGCAGCTACAAATTGGTAAGCACTTGAAAAGCCTCTTTTTGCGCTATGCTCAGAGAGTTCCCCTTCTGCTGTTTTCCTGTGCACACACTGAAATAGGAGAAACTGTTCGAGAACTATTTCTCACAAGTGCCCTTTTTGAATGTTAAGGGTGAGAGGAGAAGGAGTTTTGTTGCTTGGGTTTCGATAGCACTTGGTGATGCAGCTATATTCGGATAGGCAAATCTGAAGGCCCGGAAATAAAAGCCAATTTTCTTTCTGTTTTCCTCTGGTTAAATATTTCAACACCGATTGTTTAACTCAATAACTCGAAACATTTCCCCATCTCTTGTTGTATGCAGCTTATGACAATCCAGTCTTCTATCTATCTTAAAGGCCTACTTTCATTGAACCTTCGTAACAGTGATCAATAATATTCCAAATGATTAGCTTACACGAATTGGTATAAAATATTTTCATTCGGCTGGTAGTCAACACCTTCGTTCTATTCAGAGCCGCATTAATCCGTGTTCGATGACCCACAGCTGGTCGGTGTCCTGATGTAAGTATTCTTGTCGCCTCTGTATACGCTTATTCTCCTATGTATCTACTATGGACTAATGGGCGCTGATCGAATACTGATGCCTCCACTTTAGACACAAAGGTTGGTACCAGTCGCTCTCCTATTCCAACTCTTTCAATAACGCAAAGCACCGAGCTTGTATAAACCACGACATAAATAATGAACATATCTATTTATAACTTCCTTTGAACAGATCTTGTTGAGCTGATGCGAGGTTGGTAAAACTGTGATTTTTGTTGGTGTTGATGTTGGTCGATGGTCGACGTCTCGGCGATTTCGTCTTCGTCAGAGCCATACTGTTTCGAATGGGGAGCCCCATTGCTAGAGTCCCAACAGCAATAGTAACAACAAGACGACGACAACAACAACAACGACAACTTTACCAACCTCGCATCAGCTCAGCAAAATCAATTCATAAAAATTTATACATGAATACATCAATTCTCCCATTTTTACGAAGTAATTCATGGACAATTTCAACATTATGCTAAATGCAATCACAATGATGCTAATATATTTGAAAAACTCGGACACCATGCCAGAATCTGGGAGTAAGTAAAGCAACGGCTTCAGTGGTGTAGTGAGTAACACGCGGTTCCAGGCAAGGGATAATCGCGGGCTCGAATTTGGTAAGGGGTCTAGGTTTTGCAAGTATCTCAGTATCGTTGTGGTTGTATTTCGCATAATACCCTGCATAACATGACGCGTAGCGCCTAAAGGGTCAGGAAGGTGTGTTTATGAAGACTGACGGTTGATTACTCAGTACTTTGAATGAAATAGTGCAGAGTTCATATAGTGAGTGCATCGTCCAATAATGGTAGATGTAGCACCGTCTCAACGTTTATTCCCAAAGTTGACGACGTTATTCACTGAATTCACAACGTAAACTATCTTAGAAACCATCTTAGCAACTTTCGAAGTCGTCTATCAGCCAAAAACAGAATCAAAGACGATCTCGTTGTGCTTTGCTGTTAACATTATTGTAAATGGCACTAATGTCAGCAAAAACCAAATTGTTTTGCTGTCCAACCGAACCAGCTAGTGAACCACACATCGCTAAAAAATATGATTACCACTGTCTTGTTGATAAACATCGATTTATTCTATAGCGTCAGATGAAGAGCAATTTATGTCGATAAATCTACGAAAGGACACGATGGTCATATGAAGACGAGCCAGGTAGACGAGCTTTGTGATCAACTTCGTGCTTGAACGAAAAGCTTTAGCATTTCAATTACACGAAGCTCGTCGTCTTTTTTTCACATCTCACTCACAAACTTATTATGAATGAAAGCGAAGATGGGACGATATGATGAAACAGCGCGATCCATATGAAGGAGCTGCTATTTGGATGTCAAAGCCTCAGCATTAACCAGGCTGGTAAGCCATTTCTGAAAAAAGGGAGGTTCGATACAGAATTTCTGCGTACTCACGTAAGGAAACGTCTCATTCTCGAGGTTGGAAATGCAGGATAGTCATTGGAAACAATCCATCAAGTAGTACCCACGTCCGACTTTCTATTAACGTCGGCATTGATTGAATAATTCTTTGTACTACCATCTTGCAAACACGAGGTGTTTTTCATTTCTTTATTTACGTACAAGCTGATGTTTCGGCGGATTTCGCCTTCCTCAGAGCCGCTTTCTATGAGTCTTCCACTAAATATCTGAGAAAGGCGAAATCCGCCGAAACATCAGCTTGTACGTAAATAAAGAAATGAAAAACACCTCGTGTTTGCTAAACAGAAGTAGAAAGAATCCATTAAGTCCTAGAGTCTTAATTCTCCATCTTTAGAGAATTCGGTAACGATAATTGAAGCACCACCGAGTAATCTAAGGCGCCAGCTAGTTCGTAACCGCCTATACGACCGTCTATGTGCAACGCAAAATTGCATAATTTGCTCCAATGATAGAGACGGTGACTGCATGAGTGACTGCATGAGTTCGGGTGCAGTCTATTGATCTCTTGTAAAGCGTGCGAAGAAGAATACGTTGGCGAAACTGGTTGATACTCAGTGGAAGACTCATAGAAAGCGGTGAGTGTGCAGAGCTGTGCTAAATGTGATTGAAATCTTGGTTTAGCGTTTTCTCTGTTTGGTTATGGAGGTGTTTGCAAAATAGGTTGCTGTCAACTTGACTCTTCCAGGCTCTGAGGAAGGCGAAATGCGCCGAAATGTCAGCTTGTGCGTAACTAAAGAAATAAAATAGCGCCTCGTGTTTGCTGAACAGAAGTAGAAAGATATATTCAATCAATACCGAGGTTAATAGAAAGTCGGACTCGGGAATCCATTAAGTGTTTAAGAACGGTGTTCACGTAACAAAACCTCTTCTAGGAGATTTCTGAAGAGAAAACTTACTCCGCATCGAAGTATAAAAAAATTTTTGTGAAGTACAGCAAAGGTATTGAGACATGAACAAAACGCGAAACAACAGGTGAGGTTTGAACTCCTGCCTACCCTTTCTTGGGGATGACGTGTCATCCACCGCACAAACCGAGGGCGTTGCTTGTTCGCTCTCTCTACCACTTTCCTACTCAAGCGGTGCTATCAGTAATCACGCATTAGATGGAATGGTCTAGAAAGCACAAATCAGACTGAACACAGTTAAGCTGAAGCTGCAGTGGTTGGTCTCAAAAGTCAAAAATCACCTCTAAGCAACTTTACTAATTCACTGTTTTCTTGGTGCATTAAATTAAGGCTGAGGCATTATAAAAGAATTAGTTCGTTAGGAAGGGATGACACCACCATTCGTATGAAAATGGCACGACGCCTGAGATATCGTTATTGCAATTATTTGTTGAACTAAAGCAAGAGTTAACCTTTTCATTTTTTGCCTAATATAATTTTTCATGGCAGGGCATGATGTGAATTACAACCATAACGATGCCGAGATATTCGCAAAACGTTGACCACTGGCCGGATCGAACCACGTTTACCCTTTGCGGGGGCTCGGTCATTTCACCTTTTACAACGGAAGCCTCTGCTCTGGGTTCTTCTCAGCTAGCAAATCAATTCTTTTGCGAAAACTTTATAAACTTCCACAGGTTCACCAACACAATACGATGTTTGTCTCAAAAAAACTTATGTCTCGTCGAACTTTGCCTTTTCCAGTGTCGTTCCAGACTTTACAGTTTACGTTTCACTCATGTGAGGCAGAGGAGCTGGGTATTTAAACACCACGTGCAGTTGGATCCAGCAGGCTGATTTAATATGAGAAAAACTTGATAGTTTCACTTACTTTTTTTGCTCAAAGTAAACTGATAGTACAAAAATTGCTCTCACCGTAGAAGATACCTAGCCGTCAGTTGGTAAACCTCCTTTTATCAAAAAGGAACGGTAGAAGTGATCGTGACAGTCTCGTAACTCTTTGAAAATACAGCTTGCTAAATAAGCGACGTTCCAGCTAAGCGGAAATCGTGTTGGAACACAAGCAACCGCTCAAATAATTAGCAGCTAGGAACGGCTTTAGTTTTGTAATTATAGTGGAACAATAGAAGACGCACTAAATTTAGATTGAAATGATACGTGTTGCTCCGTAAATGAGCACCATATAATCAAAGGGCAAATATAATGAGATAGTTTTCGAACAAGGCTTAGTAAATTATATATGGTATGAGTAAATAACGGTTGGCAGCTTCATCGTGGGTGGGAGGTGTTTTTGGGTGTCGGGCTGGGTTGTGATGTACAGCGAGGGGATTCGTCCCCGGCTCAGTCTCCCATGCTGAGAAGAAGGCCGAACTACCGATCTGGTATCAAACTAGTCGCATGGTGGCTAATGTTCTTTTGATCTCCGAGGGCGGCGACGACTACCTGTGGTGGTGACGAACTGGGGCCGACTTTGATGACCTCGGGACGCCAGGTGAACACAATGGCTAAGCTAGCAAACTCCGAAAAAACAAGAATTACGCTGGGATCCACACAACCAGTGAAGACGGGCCATCCAAGTATCTAAGTATTCAAGTATCCAAGTATGAATAAACAGGCACGGGTAGATAACACTTTAGAAAGTTTAAGGTCATCAGAAAAATAATCAAGAATTTAGCAAAACGAATGTCATCATACGTAGAAGCACGCTCTTTAGGATATTACATGTATGCTTTATCCACCAATAGATTTGTTAAAATTTTGACGAATATTTTTTTGAGGACGAATCGTATTTACAAAAAAGATCAGCTTCAACACACGGAACATAAGATGGCGACGTGTACTGCTTAAAGGGCTTAGATTTAAATTCAATTGGCATGAAAACGACGGCAGAAACCATGAACAACCAGTACGCTACGAAGTACTCAAAGAACCTTCGCCACGGCTATGCTGTGTGGCAACATCACAATTTTTGATTTCACAAAATAAAAAAAAGGGCGTCATTGACATAAAATAGTGGGTGTCTCAAGGTAATAGAAGTGTGGTAGAATTATTAAGCGTATGTATGAAATTCACCTATATCATTCTCCATCCCACTGATCGCCGACTGACTCAAGCCGACACCAGTAAATCTTCTATTTTTTCCTACCTCGTGTAACAGCAGCTCACTGGGTTCCGCTTGCTCTATGGATTCGTTGAGCATCATATCTTTTTTTCTAAGGCTTTCGTGGATAATTCTGCAGAATCGGATCTGTGACCTTCCTGCAGCACATTTGAAATTTCGCGAAATCCGGTCATTAAAGGCTCCTGTTCATCGGTTGGTGTTCACATGCATAACGTGTCCGGCCCACTTTATCTTCGACAGTTAGGCATATACAACGACGTCTTTGTCTTTTGATCACTGAGGTGGATCAGAGCATTAGATTCTTTTTTTCACTTGCGTGATACGGGATACTTCTAGCATGGTCCTTTCCACTGCGCTTTTAACAACGTTCAGTGATCTCTCATCTTGCTTATTCAGGGACCAGGTTTCTTAGGCATAGGTTAAGGTAAGAAGAATCGTGGAGCGAAAAATGTGGGCAAGGAGTCGGATGTTTTTTTTCTCCTCACTGCACACTTGATGCACATGAAAGCTCTCCAAACCATCCGCATTCTCCCGCTCAAATTTGGATCTAATTCGTCTATCATGTTAATTTCTCGACGAAGTTAGAATTAGCTAAGGCAATCATAGATATTCATACCGCCTAGCATTATCATCTATGAATAAAATTTGAATTGAAAATTAGTATCCACTAGTCATCTTCACATTGCTGGTGACATCATTTATACAACATGGAACGCTAGGTGAGCAGGAAATATGCATGGTGGTTGTAACGGTGCCAGTAAGTTTTCGTTCAAGGCTGAAGCCAAAAATGATCATAAGGAATTGACTGACTTTTCATCCATTATTTAGGTTCTTTTTCTGTTCATATACGCTTTCGAAACACGATAATACGTAAAGAAAAAACTTTACCACATATGCCAAAAATCATTTACGCGCAACAAATCAAGTCTTTCAAGGACAACTTCTGGAAGCGATCCTTTATACTTTGATAAGATGTTCCTTTATCTGGTCATGCGCAAATATTTCATAAGAGGTAGCTGATGTTCATGTTCCGCAGACGACCAGAAAGACACTGGGCAATATCTTTGTGTGTTGACTCTCACTTAGTTAACACATATTGTACGACGTTGAAATTAACGTTACCGCCTAGGGGATTGAGGCGGTTTTGATATCGTCTACGGACTTGTCGGTTTTTCGACAGCAGACAACAATTCTGCGACAAGCGAAGGGTTGAAGGGATTTTAAAAATCTCAGAACTGTAGGAGAGACTGCTCTATCATTCTGAACGTGAATATCACATGTGTATTGCTACCTTGTTACCAGATGTTTGTCATAGGACCACGTTGCTTTTGGAATTTTGTTATTCTGTGGCTTATGTTAGCGCCCAGTGTGTTATAACTCACAAAAACATTGTTCAGAATGTCATATAGCAGGTGCTAGTGGAAAGTAGGTCTCCGAGTCAGTTCTCGGCACCTTGTGATCACTAGCTTTGAGTAGGCTGCTCGAATTCGTAAAAGATGCCACGCGAGATTTTTTCGTACTTGTCGCAAAGCAATATCTCAAACTAGGATAATTAAACCGTTTATAACAATAGTGGTTTAAAAATAACGAAATATAAACATTGGTACAATACAGATTGAAATATTATATCATGATCAATAAATGAGGGTAATGCGGGTTAGTATCTTTGCTATAGGTACAGAGCTACATGACAGTAATGTTAATATACAACAGTTACCACATGCAACAAGAGAGAACATCTTGGGCTGACTACAAGGCGCATTACACATGATAAACAGGGGGCGAATACGGTATTTACGCACGGGGCTCTTTAAATATCTTCTAGAGGAGGTGGTGCTTTGGCACAGGTCTAGAACCTTTACCGAAAACACCCATCAGCTTGCGTCTTCAGCTCCCTTATGATCAGATGACTTGGGACGATTTGCCGGTCAGCTTCATGCTCCTTTGTGTTACCGTACCCATGATGGTTTGGAACAGATGCAACACACAAAAGGTTCCGATTGTATAAAAAGAGTGTAGATCACAAAGGATGTTTATGGCAACCAAGGTTTCTCTCAACGAAGTGAAACGTTTACATGTTGCAATATCGCAAAGCGATGTGAGAAGCTACGAATAAGGTTACCACAAAACTACGATATTATGAAAAAATAGTAACTATTCTGGCAATAGTTGCTATATGTCACCCCTACAGCAATCTGTGCCCACTTGAGACAATGTGTTAGAATGGCTATCTTCGTGTAAAATCATTCTGGTTCCGCTTCGTGATTCTACTTTCTTAATCTTTTGGTTCTCCTCTTACTCTCTCCCTACGACCTTAACCTTTGACCTTAACCCCTTCCTACTCCAAATCCCGGCTTCAGCTACTGGTTGAAAATGTTCATTTCATCCTAAACATCGTAAGATGGTGGTCGAGTCGGTTCTGCCTACAGTTTTGAAACAGGCAGTCTGGAGTGTTTCCAAATAGATTGCGGAACGTGTTTTTTCCCGGACAAGTTCAGTACCATTTTGCCGACCCCGGAAAGATGAGGGATTTAGTGATGCTGAAACGGAATCGAACCACCGCCGTGCTCGTGATGATCAGAACAACTACCACTGTGACATCCTCTACATCTTTATATACAGTAATATTGATCTGGCAATAACGGTGCAGTGAGGTCAAATGGTACAGGCACATGGACGACTGAAATATTATATTCCATAATATTCTGAGCAACCTGATAGCTTTGATACAATGGTGACTGTTAAGAGAGAGAAATCCTTGACATAGGATAAGACAGCCTATCTGGGAGGAAAGTTCAATAGTTGAAACCTAGTACGAAAGAATTGGCTGTAAAATTGAGATAATCACTGTGAGGATGCTAACCGAAGATAAAGACTGATTAATTATGGGCTGCTTATATTCATTCTTGGGTGGGCAGTGTTTTGCGTCGCCCCAGATCCTCTTGGATTGCATACATCGATGGCTGCCTATTTGTCGTGCGTATAAAAATCAAATATAGTGCAAATTGAACAAGTCAATACTGCCCTAAAAATAAGTAAATTGTTTATTTCACAGAGAAAACTTATCAGATAGTAATAACAGAGCTTAAGAAAAAGCTTAAGAGCAGAATTTTTTTGACTGGCTGTTTTTAAGCAGCGATTTTTAGCTTCACTTATTTCGTTGGAAATAAACGGCAGGATTAACAGTAGCTTAATCTCCTTAGAATTATCCTTTAAAGGTGTCTTTTTTCCCAACACCTCTACCCGAGAGTTAAAGTTTGGCAACCACTGAAAATGGTCAGTTGCCACAACGAGTTTAGGGATTCTTACTTCTATGATGCTGAGATATTGGCAGAACAAAGTTCCCCACCGCAGACATCTGTAGTCAAGAGTTTTGCAAATATATCAGCATCATTGATGTTACATTCCGCAATATAACTCTGCCATTAAAAAGAGTAGGCAGTAAATAAAACGGTTAAGATTCTTACTTCTGTTCTCTTTCTGTACACCCTGGTGACCTATTGAAATACGTTTTTCCGAGCACACTTTTTGTGTGCGAGGTGAGAGGTGAAAGGAGAGGTGATGAATCAGTATGCTTTTTCTGCTTGGCTTACGGGAAAAGATAATGAAACGACCGTTTTCGGAGAAGTTCATTTGATCGTTCAGAAATGGAAGCCGGCTTTCCATTAGTTTCTGTCTGGTAAACTTAATCTTCCCTGACTATCCATTCAACAGCTCAAAACGTTTGACAATTTCCTGTAATGTGGAATAGATCACAAAGCATTAATCTAAATGTCTACAGCAAAGTAGTAGCCGAAAACCAACTGCTGGCGTTTCCGCCATAGGCCTGAAGGTAATGGATAGACTTGGTGCCAGTCACTGCCCCACTGTAATTGAGAGAGTTCTCTCAATTGTGTGTAATAATTTTCGGACTATCCAAAAATTTAGCAGTTTAGACAGTCCTTTGAAGGAACCATAAGCCGCTTAGTCAATAGGCCGCCATATATGTTTATTGCTTCTTTCTGTTCCATGAGGAGTTCAAGGATGGCTACTATAGCGGAGTCATTGGACACGTCTGTTTAAATTGCGGTAAAGTCGAAATATTCTATCACGCGAGCGCTGTTAGGAGGCGGATTATGTAGATGGTCCAGGAACATCTGAGTGTTCGTAAGACGGGGTGGAATGTGCTTCAACAACTGGGAAGGTATGTATTTGGGTTTAAACTCATTTTATTCTATGCGCTGGTTCCTTTGTACGGATGACTACGGTTGTAACCTTGAATTATGATGTTTCGGTTGACGCAAGAACATCAGTGGATACTAACTGACGACACTTGTTAACTAGATATAAGACGGGCATGTAGATAATTAAACTTTGAGTTGAAAAGTAACTGAAGGCTTCAAATCAACTGCTCAAGCCACTTTGACCCGTGCGCTGGTCAATTTTCGGCATTGACTTTTCAACTCTTTTTCAGATGATGGGGACATCATCAAAATGCCGAGTCGAACATGGTTGTATTCAAAGGCATTTTGAATCAATGCTTCGTTATAAGCACTACATATCACCTCTGTTAACTGTAGACCCATTGAGTCACCATAGCGAGCGCGAGTGAATTTTCCACTTTTTTCGCGTTAAAGTAGCCAAATGGGTTCTGCTTGGTCCATGAACTCACTGAGCATCATAGTTTTCTGGCAGAATTTTTGCGAAGAACTCTGACCATCGGATCGGTGGTCTTCCTGCAGTACGTTTGACATCCCGAGAAATCCATTCACTAGCGGCTCTTGTCCATCGGTTGTCATTCGTACGCATTAGGTGTGCCGACTCCTTATCTTCGACTGTTTGGCGTACAGAACGATATCTTTGCTTTTGATCGTTGACGCAAATCGGAGCTTCGGATTCATTCCCTTACTTGGGTGACACGGAATACTCCTAGCTTCGTACTTTGTACTGTGCGTTCTACAATGCTGAGTAATCTTTCATTGTACTTAGGTAGTTATTAGGCTTCTGACAAACACGTTAAGGCATGAAGAATCGTGGAGTGGAATAGATGGACGTGAAGTTGAGTATTCCTTTTCTTCTCACTACAGTCCTGGTGCTCTTTATATCACCACAAGCCCCTCGTTTCCTTCTGCTCAACCCTGGAGCTGAGTTCTTCACATTGGCTCTCTGTTTTTTATAGACGTAGTTGGAGTACTCGGAGATAACCACTTTGTTCAAAATTAATGTGGCTTGTGAAACCAAACCGTTCTCCATTAATATTGTTCTTGTAAAATTTCACTGAAGAATGATCCTTTCACTAGCATTATCGAAGTCGGCCAGCCTTACAAGGTATGACTAATAATTAACATATTTATTTATATGATCTTATAAACTCATCTTCTTTAGCTGATGCGAGGTTGGTATAGGTCTTCGTTGTCGCTGTCGTTGTTGGTGGTGTTGTTGGTCGATGGCTGACGTTTCGGCGATTTCGCCTTCCTCAGACCCTGGACGTATTTTATATAAGAATACTTCAATTATTCGGCAAAAAAAAGCCAAAGTATTAATGAAGATCAAAGTTTTAAACAGATGCCATATTAAACGAAAAAGCTACTTACCGTGATGTTACGAATGGGACTGGCCCACGCGTTGCTCACGTGGGGTCGCAAACGAGTGCACACCCAGGGCTAAAATATCTTTTTGAAATAGAGCGCCGTGTCACGTTTGATAGTCACGATTCGTCTTTCCGGCTCATCTTTGGATTTTTGAAATTTATCCAAAACGCCTCAAGAGTTTTGCGCGTTGACGTTTTCGATTTTTGTGCTAGGATCCGGACAGTCACTTCGAAATCACCGCCATTGTGCTTTTGTGCCTTATGTGTACCTAGAGGAGTGTTTTGACGATTTTTAGCCTTCCCGTCTAAATGTTCTTTTATGCGAACACAAAGTGGTCTTGTTCGTATTTTTTTGAGCAAACGCGAGGTGTTATTGTTCTTTGTTCACGATTAAGCTGACGTTTCGGCGAATTTCGCC
>UYYA01004653.1:0-79651 GCA_900624975.1 Angiostrongylus costaricensis
GATATACAGATGGCTCGAGTGTTGGTCTTTCCAAATTTCATTGCTATTGAGACATTTTCTGTATGTTTAGCTGTTCGGCTTACCGTTGAGTACATTTACACAGTACAGTAATTCTAGAAACTTCTTATGTGATTCAGCTAGCAATGCACTTAGCTTTCTTATAGAATGGGTTTCACCATTCATTCCAACATCAATCTTTTTAACAACTGTAGCATATTTTCCAGTGCACTGGTACTTTGATTTGAAAGCAATCGTTCAAATTCTGTGGGTGGAACATTTCTGGCAATAGAACAATAGTATCTAGACTGTTGATGATTGCCTACATCGTTTAACGTTTTGTTTTCTGCCTTCTATAATTTTCATGGCAGGTTACTAAGCGAAATACAACCACAACGTTGCTGAGATATTTGCAAAACTCTGGACCGCAGGTGTCTATGGTGGGGGATTTGCGCTCCCCAGATCAACCCCGCTGACGGGTGATTGCTGTGGCAAAAAGATCGATAGAAATAGCTGAGAGACAGGCGAAACGGACCCGCATGGTGTGGTGGTGAACGCGTTACTCGCCGGAAAGGATAATAGCGCGTTCGTTCCCCACCATAGACACCTGCGGTCCAGAGTTTTGCAAATATCTCAGCAACGTTGTGGGTTGTATGACTACATCGTTCATTCTCCCAAAGGCAAAAAAAAACCACTATACTTCGGTAGAATACACAAATATTAGAGATTGCTGTTTCTTTCGCTACATCCGCTTTGTTCATTCTGTGGAAGGTAATGTGATCCGCTCTCAAAGTAGCACCATGGGAATCAGTGCCTTTTTAGGAGCATAGCATGATAAAAAATTCTTTCATGACACAATTTCTCTTATTCAATATCCTGCAAAAGAGGCAGTGAAACCCAGAGATTTCTCTGTTCTACTTTTATGACCCACATCCAAAAAGTGATGCAAGGTCTGAAAATCAAGGTTTCATAGAGTGTTTCCCCATTTGATCGTACTACTCTGACCTTTAAAGAATCTAACACTAGAAAGGTGTCAATCGTTAACGTCGTTCGACACGGTTAAAGCCAAAATTCCAGGTGAAGTATGAAGGCCGTCATTGCAATGGGGATAACGATAGTTTGCCCTCCAGCACGTTTAGAACGTCATTGCGAACATCATTTGATGACAAATCGCGATGAAACCCTTCCAAACCACATCACTCAAACTGATGAATGCATTCAGGTAACCTTGGACTAGAACTTATTAAAAGAGCAATTTATGATTGTAACTTATTATTTACTGCCTGCCTTTTTTACGGCAGGGTATATATTGCAAAATATAACTTCAGTGTTGCTGAGATATTTGCAAAACTCCGGACCGGAGGTGTCTGCGATGGGGAACGAACACGCTTTGTCCTTTCCAAGGAGTAACGCGTTTACCACCACACCATGCGGGTCCTTCGTTTCGCCTGTCTCTCAGTTAGTTCTATCGATCTTTTGCCATCAGCAATCACCCGTCATCTCAGGTCCGGAGTTTTGCAAATATCTCAGCATCATTGGAGCAATTTGTGTTTATGACATTCCACTTGTGATGTAAGATCAACGACTTTCGAAAATCTTTCGATCCTAGCAAAAAAAGAACCCAGGAACAAAACCGCCATGGGAGGATCATAGCTATATTTCCCCTCAAATGTTTACCCACTCACATCTAAACTCTCTAACTTGGTCAAAATGATCCCATGTTGAGTATGCTAAGAAACTAAGCTCTTTCACTAAGAGTTATGTGGGTAAGAAAGAGGACATTTGACTGAGTGCGGTCGATAATAACAATTTCTTTGGAGTGATCCGTTCATTGTGGGAGGGAGAACAGTTATTCGACAAAACTCGCTTTGTCCAAAATTTTCAAGGTTCACTAAGAATTCATTTTTGATAAAACTTTAGTGTCTAAAAAGCTTCAAATGGTTGCCGATGATCACATTAGTGACTACAATTGTCATAGTCAGTTTACTAGGTGGCAAAGTTCAGCTTTTCATTGGGCATGTCCTGGACAGCATCGTGCAAAGTTGTGCAGAACGTTCTTACATGTTGTTCTTTTCTTTCTTTGCAAGAATGATTACCGACCATTGTGACCATCCTTTGCACCGCCTGCGAATGTGCTCAGCAGCAATACGTTCACCCACCTCCTAGATATCGATCGACCATCACTTTCGCAATCGACGCACAAATATGCCTGTTTTGCTGCTACTCTACACCAATATCCTTTCATTAACTTACTAGTGCTGTTCATTCTTCATGTGTAATGAACTCAGCATGATAATACTGGACAACAATTCATGATAAACGTAGGTTTATTAAAAACGTCATTGATCCGGCTGATGGATGAGGAGCTGATTAGCCGCTAACGCATAAGTCCCTGTTCTCGGATTTATGATTGTAGTCGTTTAGGGATTCTTAGAACACCTGTGAACCTCATCTGACTGATGGAAGGTGTAAGCGAACCGTACCGTTTATTGGTAATTATATGGTGATTTCTGTGAAATTTTCGGCCCGCATCTGAATATTCGGCTTGAATTAATCTTCTGCAAGGATGGCTTACCACGTTTGTTCCTTGCTCGAAGAGGAGAAGCATTTGTTTTTTGCGAGCGATGCAATGCATTGTGTTTCGATAATACGACACGTCTTTCATCTATGCCATACCTTTCTGTTCGCTACAACATCAGAAGTTCTGCGGCGCTCGTGAGCTTTCGAACAACTGTTCGCTTTGTTTTTTGCTGCTGAAAGTTTTCTAACCCATTCTGCATGGATATACCTAAATGGCTGTTACTTATACGACCTAATGACCCTAGCACTGCTTCTATTCTCCTTATTATGCTATAGTGCTTATCGACAGAGTGCTGTGGTTCCAACGGAGGTTCGGCTACGGCTTGAGAATCTCTGAAATTCTCTACTTATTGACGTGTTTAATACTGAACAGGGGAGTTTTACACTGAAATATTGAGTTACCAGTACCTGTGCTTAACAAGAAGGTCATGTCGCGGAAGAGATTCTTCTAGAAAGGCAGCTTTTGGGTTTGAAGCGACGTTTCCTGCTATTAGTTGACCTACCGATCCAAGACGGTGTAGTAAGCCAATTGGAACTCAGTCTAACTACCACTTGTCATATATCCCTTATTTTGTTATACTTTTATGTTTTTCCTTTCTTAGTTTGCTATTTTGCATAACATTTTGTGCCGTTGTACGGTTATAAGTTGACTTTTGCTGAACTTCGGCACAAATAACCTAAAAATCTTTTCAGACTGTTCGTCTTACACAAAAATTGTACTCAGCGAGCATTTCGGCGCCTTCGTTTTCTTCAGTCGGAACGAGCCGAGGCGATCGTCTACAGCCATTCGTTCTAGCAATAAGTGTATTCGTAGTGGCATCGAGTTAAGGGATTTTGAATGGAGAATCCACCACGCGAGTGAAGTATCCTCACTCGGCAGTGCCTTTTTACACAGGCCAGTTCTTGAGTGACTGCCTGATCCATAAGATCCGACTCGATTTCAATACGAGGACCCACATTGCAGGGAACGAAGGGCTGTGGGCAAACAACCCAGATTAACGCGCCTTTGAGGAAGTCGAAGGCGCCGACACGTTTGTCGAATAAAGATTTTTATAACAAGCTCATGTGAGCTAAACACTATCCTATTGGGTTTTGCTCATTTCAAAATTGTCAAGTGGTCACGGTTTTTCTTAGTGATTCCTGACAGAAGGAAGTATGGAATGAAATGGAAGTTTGTATCTAATCGTGTGATGGTGCATGAGTGATATCCGTGTGATTCACACAATGTCGTTTATGGTCTTTTTCTCTGAAATTTTGAACAGTTGCTCATCTAATTGATTTCAGTTCTTGATTTCCATCCAGAAGTCAGCCGAAGATGTCAATTTTGTACTTTAGGGAAGTGTTCAAGGTAATTGAGAAGTCTCAGGTTAGTTTTTTGAACACTCACTTAAAGAGTTTTTCTTTTCTAGGAATCTTGCTTTCTTCGGCACAGTCTTTTTTTGGTTGTTAATTTGCTTTTCAAACAACAAATTTTCTTTTCTCATCAGTCCTAACATGGCCATGCCAGAGAGTTTATGTGTTGTGACTTCCAAGATTTCTGATTGATTCTTGAGTTTATTGTTCTATTCGAGTTGCAGTCTCTTCGTCAGACCTTTGTGGGCGTGGCGAAGCAGACCGGTTGGACAGCTCTTGGTACGGTGGCTGGAGGGCTACTCGTGGGACCATTAGGAGCACTTGTTGGAGGAGTTATAGGAGCTGCCTGCGGTTATAATTATAGTAGTGACTATGATGTTAGTTTTTGCTGGACTCGTTTCTGTTTTTTATGGTACATGAATTAAAATATTTGGTTCGTCTCCTAGATTTTTTTCGCCATTTTTTCTGTTTTTCCCTAATGATATACATCCGGGAACTTAATATACCAGTAATGTTGTATGAGCTAATATTTCTGGAATGTCCAAGATTGAAACCTTTTTTAATGACACTCTCTGATAGTTGCTAGTTTTCTGCTTTCCCTATTTCTGTAATCATTTATATTTAGAATTTAATAACTGCTCTTTGCTCAATGACTGACAAGGAAAAATATGAGGTTGCCCAGCAGGTTGGTGCTTCTGATCAGATATGGGAAAAACAGCTTAGTCCTAGAATCGCTATGTAGTGGCTTTGCAGATCCAAGCTCTTGTGGGGTCGACTACTATTGAGGCGTTTAACGTGTTCATTATGACAGAAGTTAATCGGCAGAAGATCATCGATTTGCTTTCTTCCTTTGTCAAAACTGTTTCTAATACCTGATTGCTAAATGTATCCTTGGGACCATCCAAAGACCAACATATCGAAGTCCAACGAGTCATAGTTTATAAAGTTGTTGAAATGCTTTCTTTCATTGAATAGGTGTTTACTGTATTTACGATGGAAGTGGCTATGAAATAATTGAGATCGCCTTCCACTCCTAAAACGTGTGTTATTTCTGTTCTCGTTATTTCTCTTTGTTTCTGTTTTCTGTTGAAATCTGTCCGGGATTTTTAAACTAGGTCCTAACGGCTTTTCTTTACACTTGTATTTTCTCTTGCAATAAAAATTGGTGTGGGATGTATTGCTGGTTCAGCACCAGTTATATTTTAGCCTTCAACAAATTAAGGTATCGTCGCATTGACATTCTGTAGTCAACCTTGCAGTGACGATGAGCCGAGTGATAGGAATTTCTACATATTAATGATATCCTTCTACCATATTTTCTATGTGATTTGTTTTTAAATATCGGAATTTATCCATCTCCACATCAACCGTGAGGTGTCGCGGAGGTAGCTGGCGTTTTTTTTCTAACCTTAAGGTTTATCAGGTTCACTTCCACTTATAGCTAAACGAAAGTGCAGAGGCGGTATTTCTCTTCGTAAAGAGTCTATTTGATAACCGGTTTCTACTGTGATAAGTTCTTTTAATCTCGCCTAATGACCGATGGTTGACTAACTGAAAACTCATCATAAGCCTATTTAAGAGATAATGGCCTCAGAATAAAATGAAATCAGTTAAATAATAGATAACTTGATGAGGTGTGAGGTTGTCATGAGCAGGATCAGACGGATACGGACTCAAATATGTAGGGTATCTTCGACATAACGTTTCTATGATTTGTACAGAATTCAACTTTATCGACTCAATCAAGAAACACCGCGGTCGAGAGAGGCATCACTGATTGGTTACAAGCTTAGTTATTCTAGTTTATCTGCCTGGAGTACTGGACGTCTGGGCTTGATGAAGTTATCCCCAGCCGTTCTAACTTATAACCTATTTTTGTTTTTAGTACTCGCTTTTTTTTGTAAACTCAACTTCGCTTGACGATCGTATTGGAAGCCTGGACCACTTTATTTGTGATAAAATTGAGCTAGTGAGCACTATACAAGACACTTTCGAAAAGATGGTACTAGGAGGACTATCCTTTAAACAAAAGAGGTAATCTAGGGTCCTGAAGGAAAGGCGATGCTAGGAAGATTATCCTGAAAACAAAAGAATAGGACACCTTACATCGAAATTTATGCAGGGTGGGGTCATGATATGTCTTAATGAAAGCTTTTGGATAGAAGTTCTTAACCATTAACCTGTTTCACAGAACATCTAGCGGGCAACGGGAAGACTGTTCACCTGAAATCAGAACTCCACGGAAATTCGGCAAGAAGGGTGTGCTGCTCTTCGTCTCCTCCGAACGAGTAGAAACCATAGAGATAAGGTGGCGCTTTATTGTAGTCGATCTGTGTCCATGGGTAATCAGTGGTAAGACCGGCTGATATTTATAACGTGCGAACGCAGAGATTATCTCGATATAACACCTGCAGGGTCAGCTGTATCATTGTGCATCTCAGGACAAGTAAATGGCCGCTTCTGATTTATATTTAACTCGCAAACTGCCAGTTGGTGAGTACCATCTAACCCCGTATTCGGCCAACTCGAGATCCTTTACATAAGGATGATCGACGAAGATAAACCCTTAAATTTATTAGGTAAGGAATTATTCAATGGACAAAATCAAGCCTACTGAGGTGTTCCTTAGCATGTAGGGGTCAACGTTAAGCGCTGGTAGCTAACTATATTCAGAAATGTTGCTGGTTAAGACCAGAATTTGCCATGGGTAGAGCCATGTTAAGACCTTATTGGGCCGTTAGTGCTTGCGATCACTCATCGGTTTTAGCTTTTCTTAGCCAATATTTGTACAGTTTCCCTGGTTTTTCCCTTTCTTCTCCAAAGCGTGTACGTTTATTATAAAAACTGAAGCTCAACTGATCTTAATATCCTTGTTTCCTCGTCAGATATCTGGGTTCGATTTTCTCGGCGCTTTGTTTACAGTCAGTAAACGTGCTCTAAGCGAGGCGATATCGCTCACAGCTGTTCTCATTTCGCTAGAGAATTCACGTGGTTCAACGCTATTACTTTAAGGTCGTTATCTCTTGTTCCTTACATTCTATGTATTCTATTGCTACAAAGAAGAATGAGCGAGTTCAGATGACAAGTGAGGAAGTCGACAACCTGTGTTCATACTGTTTGGCGGTGGTCCTCGGCTTAACTGTCCTGTTGCTCCTCTCGTCGAGAGTTCGTTTCTACCTGAAGATGTTCCTTTATCTGACGTCAATGATAATCAGTGGAGCCGTTGGTGGGATTATTAGCATACCATATGGCCGATCACCTGATAATCACTAGTGAGTCTTCTCTTCTATCGTCCTTTTTCATTTTGTTAGGTGTCTTTGATGAATCGGTGTTGTTTCAGTCGAATATTTGGTATTTTCCAATACTTGTGCTCGTTTTTACGACTTCATTTCACCTTACGGAACAAGCATTATATTGATAGTGATAAGCCGTTCATCCTAATCGCAAATCATCAAAGCGCTTTCGACGTACTCGGTAGGACTAAGACTACTTTGTATGGAAAAAGTTGTGGTGCTCACGGCCGACATTCTGTTAATCTCGGCAAACCTCCTGTTCAATTCAGTTCTTTACATTCTTGCTGAGCAAACACGAGGTGTTATTTTACTATTTATTAACGGAAAAGCTGACGTTACAGCGGACTTTGCCTTCGTCAGAGCCTGGAAGAGTAAACTTGACCGCAATGTACCCAGCGAAACCCCTCCATAACACCTAGTTGTATAAAAAAAGGATAAGGCTTTCGGCGTTGATCAATCTCTGAGGGATGCGCCATGCATTCGACTTCATTAGGTACGGGTAGCTTGATGGGCGAGGTGCGCGGGAATCAATCGCATCTGTATTACAGAGCACCTACGACCATTGTGCCAACCGCACCCAACACTTAGTTATGTTACCTTTTACTTAATATCGAACCATGTTGTTCCCTCATTTCTGGGTAAAAAATTATGTTGGTAGTGGAACATGTCGTTAACCTCTTCATGCTGCTGTTAAGGAATAGTTCAGTAGCAGGTTCTGTTCTGGTTAACCCGTTTCTTCCAGGAATGACATATTGTTGGCCAGAGAATTGCGTTGTGATGCTAAAGAGCAGCTTGAAGTTTTTGCCAGGATTTAATCTGTCTGCTTATATGTGCCATTCAATTTTTATCAATCGTTTTAGTAAAGAAAAAGCTCACAAAGCTTTAGACTCAACTTTCGATGCCATCACCAAGTATCAGGTACGTTTTAAAATCTGTTACTCGCAACCGATTCAGGAGTTGTCATGTCTAGCGCTGTCTGTTGTTGGTTCACAGCCCTTTTTTCAGCGAAAAGTTTGGATTTATCCTGAAGGTACGCGAAATGCTGGCAATGTTATGCTGCCTTTTAAAAAAGGAGCGTTTGTTCTTTCAGTGGAAGCCAAGGTATCGTGATTTGCACTTATATGTATGTTATTTCTGTACTTATTCTGAGCGTTGCTGTACAGTTCACCACGTTTTGTAAAGATATTTTATTCGTGATGAATTCTTCGTTGTCCTATTAGTAGGATCCGTACCTCTGTATACATTTTTCCGGTTGCTAGGTGGAAAAACAATGTTAAATTTATCGCTAATTGACCCATACAACGGTTAATTAGGCAATATTGTACTATCTTACCTACTGGGTTACTTGAAAGGCCCATCCTCGCTGGTTGTGCAGGTCCTAGCATAATCTCCATTCTTCGGAGTTTTGCTGCTTTAGCCATTGTGATTCCATGGAGTCCCGAGGTCAGCCAGGCCAAGGTCTGCCCCAGTTCGTCACCATCACAAGTAGACACCGTCCTTGTGGATTAGTTGGAGATTTGCCACCATGCGGCTAGTTTGGTACCAGTACGGTGACGGATTCTGGGACTGGTTTACTCTTAGCTGGACTTCCTGATAGAAACGTGGTACTCGTTCTCTGCTTGTGAGACCCTGCCGAGGGGATTGATCCTTCTGCTGTACATCGCAGCCCGACACCCAGGAAGACCTCCCACCCAGCCACAATGAGGCGGTAAACCGTTGGAGGTCTCTATTGTCATGGTTTTTAATGTGTTCGAGTTTTGCTTGAAGAAATATACGATGTCAGTTATTCGTGCTCTTTACTTATTTTTGATACTTCCACAGATTTCCTTTTGGAATTTTTCGTATTCAGGTTCCTGTGATATGCTGTGTATTTTCCTCTCATAGCTTCTTTTACGATGCTGTAAGTCAATAACATGTCACATTTTCTTTTATTTTTTTTATACCACTCGAACTGGAAAAGTTTTAAAGAAACCACTTGTTCAGGCTGCGCGGAGGCTTAGCGGTGGCGAGTGTTTGGTTGAGTTTCTACCTCCAGTAGATCCGTCCAAGTTTAATGGGGTCATAGAGCTCAGTGATTACTGTTGGAATATAATGATGGCTAAGTATGAAGAGCTCAATAAAGAGCTAAGCAATAAGTTATCTCATAAAGACAACTAACACCTGTATAGTTATTTTGTGCAGTTCAGTTAACGGTGCGCCTAATGCATTTATAGGTTTTGATTTTTTTACCCAGCATTTTTACGGATGTTGTCATTTACTTACTCAGACCAACTAATATTTGTTGCCTATTTGATAATTTGAAAGATGTTGCCTGTTCCAGGGAATTACTCGCTCGTAACTTGATGTCAGAATTTATCTCAAATGTCCGTACTGTGAACAATTACCTATTACGCAGGTTTTGCCTAATATTACTTGGTCTTAATGCCAAGGATTTACATGAAGAATTTAATGTATTTGCATATGGGGGCGAGATGTTGGCATTGGCGATATGCATGTTTGTACCTATTTATCCCGTTTGAGATGTCTACCCAAGACGTGTTCCTTGCTAAAGTACTGTAGTTAAAGGTGTTACTTAGAGCAGAGAAGATCGAACGTCGTTCCCTAGCTCGAGTTGGAAGCGGCTTCTGGTCCAAGCACCAGGTAGATTCATGGAAGAACGGGTGAATCCTTGTGAAACAACCAGTTGTTGTTCACATACTGGTGATTGACTGTTTCTGGTTAATTGCAGTTTCAGATTTGCTTTTTCCGCTCTACCACTTATTGGTAGGATTTTTTAAAATGCACATTATTCAGGTACAGGTGTGTTACCATCGCTTTCTAATGACAATGTTCAGTGCAAATTCGACAGCAACGAGCTGAGAATAGTGGGAGTTTCGTCGCACGACACCGCGGATATCGAGAAGAATGTTCGAGATACTGATGTTATATTTCAGACCTCCACTTATTGATTATTTTCATGGGACTTGTCATTAGATTGTGCTCAAGGATTTTTCTTGAGGTGGTCCGAAGTTTGCTTGGAGATATAAGCAGTTCATCTCTGGGCGTCGACCTTTTCACGGAAGAGGAATCCTGCAGTTGGAGCGCATCCCACATTCGTGATGCCGGTAAGTTCTCGAATTCTGTTTTTGATTCAACTTGGTTTCGCCCACTGTTTCTTTTTTCGATAAGATGTGATAGTTTTATTGAGAGGTCTTTATAACAAGAGCAAAATATGGAGCGCCAGGGTTCGTTAAGTCCTATCCTCATTCCAATATGAGTCTCATATTTCTAGTTGATTAATGGAACAGGCTTATTGGGAAAATATTGGATGGTTCTGACGTTGTGTTTTTCTATCCAACGCCTTTAAAGCCTCTTAGTTCCCAGACACTATTCCAGACGAGTGTTGATATGTCTTAAAAATGTGATAAGATTCTGGTTACCTAGATTTTTCTCTAATTTCGGGCTTTAACTTTCTCACTCCATTAAAAAAGGAACGAGCTTAAATTGAAATGTCAGTGATTCCTAGTTACTAATTGGTGTTTCGAAAGTACACCTCAGTATGGTAAAGTATGAACAGTTTGAACTTCCAACGATTTACCCCTAATCGTGACTGGGAGGTGTCCCTGGGTGGCGGGCTGCGATGTGCAGCGGGGGTATTCATTCTCCAGCAAGGTCTCCCAAGCTCAGAAGGAGTCCGGTGTCTTCGTCAATAAGAACCAGTTAAGGGTAAATTAATATCGATACAAGGATCCACCACCGTTTTGCTATCACACTAGTCGCATGGTTGCAAATCTCCCTCTGATCCACAGTGGCGGCGACTGCCGTTCGTGGTGACGACCCGGGGCAGATTTTGGCCAGGCTGTCCTCGGGATTCCAGGGAACCACAACGGTGTAACCAGCAAATCTCCGAAAAACGGTGATTTCACTGGGTCCCGCACAACTACTGAGGACGAACTATTCAAGTATTGAAGTAAGTAAGAATGGTTTAGATATACATAATGGTTTAAAATTTGTCACAAAGGCGAACTTTATATGAATTTTTACTTGGTTATCTTAAAGTATATTTGTACTAATGCGTTGTACTATAGTTTTTCACCGCCGGAGACTTTTATGACCATTGTTTTTGTACAACTTTTTGTTTCTCCACATATTTCAGGAGATTCCAGTTCTCACGGCTTGAGTAGCGATAATGATTATTTTCTACTGGAGGACAATGATGGAATATCATCCACATGTAGTTCATCAGATCTCAGCGAGTCGAGGTATAAATTGTTTGAAAATTTAAGGCGGTTTGAAAATAGTTCTTTGTCGTTCCTTAGTAGATAGCTGTTTTTTTCCATATAATACCATTCAGGGATTCGTTGAAAAGTGTTAGAAAGTCAACAGCAAGTAGAAGTTTCATTCCAATCGTGGACGACAGCAATGATGAGGACTTCATCGAGCGTTTAAAGTTTGTCAGCACAAAGATATTTTGTAGGGTCATACCATTCCTTGACATAATTAGATTGATGATTGGTGGTAATCGTTTTTGGTAATTGTTATCGTTGTTTTGTTGTATCTTCCAACGGTTTACCGCCTCATCGTGGCTGGAAGGTTTTCCAGTGTGCCGCACTGCGGTGTACAGCGGTGGGATTTATCTCCCCCCATCAGGGTCTTCCAAACTGAGAAGGAGTCCGGCTTTTTCATCAGGAAGCTCAGCTAAGAGTAAACCGATACCAGGATCCACCGTTCTGATATCAAACTATTCGCAACGTGACAAATCTCCCGCTGATCCACAAGGGCAACGACTGCCTGTGGTGGTCACGACCTGGGGCAGACTTTGGCTAGGTTGACCACAAGGCTCCAAGAAACTACAATAGCTAAACCAGCAAAACTCCAGAAAATTGGAAGTTATGTTGGGAACCCACGCAACCAGTAAGGACAGTCTGTCCAAGCATTCAACTAAGTAAGTTTCGCTGTAGTCATTATCACATTTGCTTCTAGATACCTTCAAAAATGGTGTGTCAGTTTTGAGAGGAATTACAAACGCTTCTAAAATTTGCTTTTTTAGGCGACACGATGCGCAAGAATCTCATGAGGGCGAGAATTTCAAGGAAATAAGCGAATCTCTAAAGCTCTCTCGTCGTGTTTGGGATCGTCTTTACAAGTATCTTTTTATGTTTCATTCATTCAATCACAAATTCATTGTATTGTTGATCCGTGGTATTCAACTTCTGCTGATTGTTCTCAAATCCTTTAGATATGAATCAGGTGAAACCTCCAATTTTTTTTTAAAAATATTAACCCTCTTATTTGAGTTTGAAAGTTGGATGTAGATCATTGTTACATCAAGTAACTTGTTAGTTAAGGGTTATGTTTTAGGTTACTATTTGGGAAATTGTTTTGCAACAATGATTCCTGGGAAATGTGAAAACCGCGAACTTTTTTGCGTAGACTATTAGAGGACAGGTGTTTTTGTATGGCTAGGTGCATCATAGTACGTTGTGTTTCTTCTTTTATCATTGCATTGGCTCTGTGGTCGGAGAGGCCCTGCAGCACACACGTGGGATCGATCTCGGCATCCCATGCTCACCAAGTCTTCCATACCTTCCGGGGTCTGCAATTTGGTGCCAGGCTTGTCTGGAAGGATAGCAGCACTGATTCGATATATGGGTAGCCCACCGCAAGTCGTTGTAAGGGCAAGATGTGCATTCAATGACCTCCAACTATGCTTAAGAAATCAAATGCATGGCGCATCCCTCAAGAATTGATCAACCTCGAGAGATTTATACTTTTATCATTGTATTTGCTAGCACCATATCAGAGAAAACTTTCTTTTGTTGTAATTCTAGCATATGATGCTTTAACTGTTAAGTAATGTGTAATTTCTTAATTCGAAGCAAATCTCTTATTCATTTTTCAGGTACCAGAAGCAAGGTATTGTATGGCTTTCTGAATTGCATGAGCAATATGTCGGTGGCATATTAGCAGATGAAATGGGTCTTGGAAAGACTGTACAGGTAGAATCTTGAGAACTAACCTTATTTTCGTTCCGGGTGAAACTGTCGTAGTCGACATTCGCTATTATAAGGGGTGCGTGGTCTGAGCAAGGTTGAGAAAAGAGGCTGATAATCGATTACTGTCGAGAGTTTATTTTTATGTGTGGGTTTTTTGAATCCATAAAGAGCTGAGGACGTTCCATCCCTCTCTTTTATTACGTTAGTGGTATCTACTGGTACTCTAACATTATTTATTCAGGTGATAGCTTTTCTTCGAGCGGTTGATGAGTCCCAAAACGATGATAAATATATGAAGTAAGTTTTTCTTATCAGTATCGGAATTGTGGGTAAGCATTTGTGTGCGCGTTTGAATAGAGGCAACTCTAAATTTGAGGAAAAATCGTAAAATTATTTTGAGCTTAGCATGAAATTTGGTCTAGAATACAACGCTAATATTGGAGCTTATATTTGTTAAGAATTTTTCTACTGAAACGATATTTGAGTATTTAAGTTTCATTGGGCTCGGACCGTCGTTGATCATTTGCCCATCGACATTACTTCGCCAGTGGGTGAGAGAAATACACACATGGATGCCACTATGCAGGGTATAGGGTTAATTTGTACCTTATAATGTGACATTTCTTTGTTGTTCCTTTCTAAGTTTGAATTTTAAATTTGAGGTAGCTATACTACACTCCACTGGAAATTTTAAAGGTTCACGACGTGCTCTGGTCTCAAAAATGGCAACAAATAGGAAGTTAGTTTTTGCTTTCATTCTTCATTTTTAAGTAGTTCCTTGCATGTGTTTTATTTTAACTGAACTTTTTGTTTTCTCTGATTATATAGTTCATCGGCGAAGCTAGCTTTCGACATTTATAGGAGATTTTAAGATTTTGTAATTCTCTATAACACGAGCAGTTTTGTAATGAGGTAACAACGGTACTAAATAAAGGCAAAGCAGGTAGGTCCAGGTATAGCCAAAGTAAACTAAAAGACAGTTTTGTAGGAATCTTTACCTGGACACTTCATGCTTACTATTTATGGGTGCTTAATGAGTTGAATGTAAGGCGGATCGCTTAAGGATTGATGAACACCGAGAGCTCTATCCTTTTATCCTTTTTAAAGGTACAACTGATAGTCATCACCTGGAAGCTCGTCTACCCATTATAATACATGGCAGTCTTGGAGGTCGCTTGCATTCAGTTTAAGTCCACGGCCTGTCAGCTTTGCTTTAAGTGTGCCTTCTGTCGAATCATTAAAATGGAACAGCATGGCGTAGGTGTACGACGAGGCCTACACTATCGATCTTTTTAAAGTGGCCTTAAATCCGTAGATAAGGCTGTCCAGCCACTAAACTCGTGTGTCGGCCCTCGTAGCGCTGATTTTTTCGCAAATACCTGAAATTTGGCAAAAAACTTCCACCTAAAATAGGTATAATGGTCTACATCTGGCGAGAGCTTTCTTCTTTCTAGATTTAAAGTGTGAAATTATCTCCATAGCTTGTTGCGAATTACCCATGTTCTCTTTTCTTTTAAAAACTAGTGTCTCCGCAAATATCACAAACGTGATGGGCGCCGAGGCCATTATTTATTGCGTGAAGCGGTCTTTTTTTCTTAGAATTCCCAAGATCGACTTTCTGTTAACCTCGGCATTGGAATATGAATGCGTCGTTTTCTTGTTCAGCAATCGTGAGGTTGTTAAACAGCATACATTTACTTCCATAGAACAACACAATATAACACAGCAGTAGCTGACGTTTCGGAAGTATCTCCTTCTTTCTTAGATTCTTAATACTTCCAGAGTAAAGTATTTTCATTTTGTTATCATGGGTAATGGTCGGCCTTTGCGAAGCAAAGCGGCATCCTTACGATTACGTTTTGGCCGGCATTGCTGCGATTTCTAGATTTCTAGTTGATTGGCTTTTAAAAAAAAATTTTCAAACTAATTAGCCTTAACATCCATGACAGAGGGATGGTTTTCCTGCCTTGCTTCATATTTCGTACTAAAGGCTACGTCGCGACGACGAAAACCATAAAGAGGCGCGATCTGTAGTCTCTTTTTCCGATCAGTAATTCTTGATTATAGTAGGTATGTCTTGTGCAGATTTAGTTGGTTAAAAAAGGCAGCAAAAATTGGAGTCGATCGGCACATGGTTTTGGACCTTAATTATAGAGCCACAATGATGCTGAGATATTTGGAAAATTCCAAGGCGTGGGTCTCTACGATGGGGAACGAATGTGCTATTACCCTTTCCGTAGGCTAATAATGCGTTCACCATCGTGCCATGTGGGTCCTTCGTTTCGGCTGTCTCTCAACTAGTTCTCTATCTACCAGCGCCATTACCGTTCAACCGTCAATGGGATTGAAATGGGGAGCCCAGATTAATTATAGATTTCGCTCTCCTGAAATATCGTGTTTTATTCCAAATGCAACGTTTTCTAGAGGTGGATCAATCCTTGTCACTACCTACTCAACGTTCCAAAAACACAAAAACTTGTTGTTGCCACAGTCTTGGCACTATGTGGTATTAGACGAGGGTCACAAAATTAGGAATCCAAAAACTCGGGTAAGTTCCTTATTTTTTCATGCTTAACTTTCTGTAACTCAAAGTTTTGTGTTTTTCGGTGCATTTTTTGAAGTGATAATGATCCTGTTTTTTTTTTACTTATACTAAAACTTTGGAAAATAGACTTTGTGCTCATATTCTGATAATTCTGTAATGTCGAGAAAATCGAATGCTTTTCAGATTTCGGAGACTGTTAAGCAGCTTCATACACCATGTCGTCTTGTTCTTAGTGGAACACCGCTTCAAAATTCTCTTACTGAAATATGGTAGGTAAGAGTTGAATGGGTTTTCATCAGTGTTACTATTTTATCTTGTGCTCTAAATTTAGGTCACTAATGGACTTTGTGTACACTGGCAAGTTGAACAGTCTCGAAACATTTACGGAAAAATTTGCTGCTCCGATCACGCAAGGTGGATATGCGAATGCTACGAAGCAGCAGTTACTCACAGCATACAAATGCGCTACAGTACTGCGGTTAGTAGCTTTTTAAGGTTTCATTTCATTATTTGTTTTTTACATATAAAGGTATCCTTTCAACGGTTGGTAAACCGCCTCATCGTTCCTGAGAGATGCTCCTAGGTGTCGGGCTGCGATCTACAGCAGGGAGATTCATCCGCTTGGCAGTGTTTCCCAAGCTGAGAAGGGGTCCAGCGTTTCCATCGGAACCCCACATAAGAATAAACCAGTACCATGGTCCGTCACCGTCTTGATACAGAACTAGTTGCATGGTGGCAAATCTCCATCTGATCCACAAGTGCAGCGACTGCTTGCACTGCTGAAGGCCAAGGGCAGACTTTGGCAAGGCTGACCTCGGGATTCCAGGAAACCACAACGGCTAAACTAACGGAACTCCAAAAGTTGAGATTAGGCTGGGGCGAGCACAACCAGTGAGGGCGGGCCATCCAAGTATCCCATTAAGTGTCTAGAGGTATTGAGGAGTTGAGAAGAACATTAACTTCCAAGCGGGTTTTTATTCATAGATTTCCTCAATGAAGGAAGGAAATTCAGTGACGTAATTTAGAGGAAATTGTTTGAATCTGGAGGCCGTATATGGGGCGAGGAAAGTTTTGATCCAGTGATAATGCTTTTGTGAGATTGAGTGCTATCTGGACAGAATGGCTGTAACTTTCTAGACTTTCTACGTTATGATTTTCCGTAATCTCACTAACTGAAATTTTAGGGATGCAATAAGCCCTTTCATACTTCGAAGAGTGAAGAAAAGTGTTCAGAAATCTCTCAATTTACCTGAAAAGAATGAAAAGGTTCGTGTGCTTTTGTAGCCTTTTTAAAAAATTGATGTTTCAACGTAACTACGACTTTTGTTAGCTCCGGAGCGTCTATTGGAAGTTTAGAGCATGGAATCTCTTGTGAAAGCACTACGAAATGACGTTATCAATACCAGTTCACATTAATAGACGTAGTAGAGTTATGTGAGCTGTTAGGTTATGATTGAGAACTGCTAACTAAAATTAGCCTCACTGTATTGCATATCAGGCTGTACAAAAACATGGATGGACCCAATATTTAGAATTTTTTTCTTTACCTTCGTATTTTCACCCTCATCCTCATGCTGACAGTTTTTTTTACTATTCGTTATGGTTTCGATTCTCAAAGTGTTCGGTATTAATGGGTTTAGGTACTGTTTTGCGAACTGTCATCAGAACAACGTCATTTATATCTGGATTACCTAAAGTCACGCGAGTGTGAGAATATTTTGAAAGGAAGGCTGGATGCATTCGTAGGCTTGACGATTTTACGAAAACTTTGCAATCATCCTGATCTTATCACGGGTGGACCAAATCGTCACGGTAAAGTTTTTTAGAGCAACGCTTTTCGCATTGAAGTCAATTTTGCATGTTCTCCACTATGAAATAGTTCCGCACTTTATCAGTTGATATTTCAATGTCTCTTTCCTCAGAGTCCTCCCAATGGTTTGCCGCCTCATTGTGGGTGGTAGATGTTCCTGGGTGTCGGGCTGCGATGTACAGTGTGTGGATTCATACACTCAGCAGTCTCCCAAGATGAGAAGGAGTCTGACGCATCTAGTCGGAAACCTTGCTAAGAGTAAACCAATACCAGGATCCGCCGCCGTTCTGATACGATACTAGTCGCATAGTGGTAAATCTCCTTCAGGTCCACAAGGAGTGCGACTGTCTGTGGTGGTCACGTCTTGGGGCAGACTTTGGCCTGGGTAAACTTGGCACTCCAGGGAACCACAATTTCTAAACCAGCAAAACTCCGGAAAAATGGAAATTATGTTGGGACACGCACAACAAGTGAAGACGGGCCATCCAAGTATCCACGTATCCGTGGAGTGCCGGTTAGATTTTCCAGGGAATTACGTTACAAACGCATTTAACAGTTTTCTTATTGATTATAAGTATTATATTTATGAACCTCTTTAAAAGTTCATTTTAAACAGTTTTATCGATTTAGTGTTTTAGGTGACTTTGACCAAACTGTAGACCCATCGAAGGCATTTGGTTTTTGCAATCGTAGCGGCAAAATGCGTGTACTACTTCAGCTGTTGGAATTATGGCGAGCAACTGTGAGATTCACTTGCCATACCTTCAACGTATAAAATTTGATTAACACTAAATCCTATTTCAGAAGAGCGAAAAGGTACTGATTTTTAGCCAGAGTCGCCAAGTGCTTGACATTCTTGAACGTGGACTTCAAAATAGCGAGTGAGTTCACCGATATTTTCCTTTACTATTAACATTGGAGTTCCGTTTAAGGTACTCGTATCTTCGTATGGATGGCAGTACTGCTATCGCTAGTCGACAGAAAAAAATCGAGCGCTTTAACGAGGTCCTTCACTAGAACGTTTGTATCTTGATTTCTCTCTCTATGTTTAACTCTTCCTTCACAGGACCCGGAAATTTTTATATTTTTGCTGACGACGAAAGTGGGAGGAATAGGAATAAATCTAACGGCTGCAAATAAGGCAAGCCAGATTTTTAGATCATCTGATTTTTCGAAGTATTTTTCATAAACACTTCATGCTTTTTGTGTAGGTTGTCATATTCGATCCTGATTGGAATCCTTCAACGGACACCCAAGCAAAAGAGAGGTCTTGGCGGATTGGCCAGGAACGTGCGGTGACGATTTATAGGCTACTTTGTGCTGGTACAATAGAAGAAAAGATTTATCATAGGTAGAGGAGTTATGCAGCTATAAATGATCTGAATTTCGTGTGACATTGTGGTCCTTCAGGCAAATTTTTAAACAGTTCCTCGCTAATCGAATTTTGAAAGATCCTAAGCAACGACAGTTCTTCAAAACAAACGATCTGCATGACTTATTTTCTTTCACTGACGTCCATGTGTGTAAATTTCTCTGTGTTTCTGAGGTCGTTACATTTACTTAACATATTATTTTACATTTAGAAGGATGCTTTAACAGAAACAGGCTCTCTGTTTGCGTCAGAGACTGATGAGATCCGTTCAGTCAATTTCTTTAATTCCGACGAATACAAGTGCGTAAGTGGAGGTGTATGTAGGATGTTTGTATCAAAATTTGTCAGAAATCTTATATCATTCTGTATTTTTATGTCATAGGAAGCACGAGGAAAGGTACAAGAAGTCAAAGAAGTCTGTTGATGTCTCTGTTGATCAACATACAGCTTCTTCCCTGGCAGCGTCAGAATTAAGTGAAGCTAAAAAGAAAGAACTTCGTAAGCGCGCAAAACTTCTTTCAAGGTTTGGAAATGTTAACGCGTCGTTTTCTTGTTCAGCAATCCCGAGGTTGTTATACAAGATGCATTTACTTCCATAGAAAATACAACACATACAATACAATACAACAGTACAGTAACACAATAGTGACGTTACGGCTGCATCGCCTTCAGAGCTTGGAACGGTATACTGATATGCAATTTATTAGGACAAACGCTTCAATAACACTTACAAAGGGACGAAAAACTCTATGGTAATTACATGATCAACAGCCTCTCGAAACACCGCTTTTTTTCCGCGAATTCCAATGACGAAGGTTGGAACAGCTGATTATAGTCTCCTATGGTTGATGACTGCACCACTCCACATCAGAAATTGATGCAAAAATACGGGCCAGGTCGCGTGTGATCTCTGGGCATTCCTCTCTGCTATTCATTGTGGGGCTTTTGGCATTTATACAAAAAGCCTCAAGAAGTTTGCGCGTTGGTGTCTTAGTCTCCTGTGCGGGGATATTTGGAAATGTTGTTGCTGATATTACTAAGGTTTTATTGTAGAGCACTGAGTAATTTTTGAGGTTAGGTCGAATGAAATATTCGCCTTCACAAAGTTTTTTTCTTTGAATTGGACATGTTATTTTTTACTAGTATTTCGGCATTAGCTGTTTAGAAAACTGGGCTGTCTCAAGTCAAATGAAGCGGAGCTTATAGGCAACTCTTCGGCACAACAGAGCAAGTCGTTGAAGGAAAGAGAAAGTTCTACTAGTGAAGGATTAAAAAAGAAGCAGATGACTGAGTCGAAAGCACCATGGGGCTCCAAATTGATTCCATCAAGAACCAGTAGTCGATGTGGTGGAGAAGGTGCCGAAGCCCATGGAAGTGAGAAATCAAGTGATGATTTCGTGCTGAATTGTCTGTTGCAATCTGCAGGGGTCCGCTGTGCGATTGAACATGATGATCTCGTCGGCGATAAATCTTCTAATTTCTTGATTGAGAAAGAGGCAGCTTCCGTGGCAAATCGTGCAGCGGATGCTCTTGGCAAAAGGTGCGTTCTCCATGCTTTGAAATTAAGTCCAGTATAAGCGTCACATCTTTTTTTTTGACTCTACTTTTAGAACTAGTAACTGTTTAAACCTAGCGAGTGCTTAAATGTCGCCGGAACAAGCGGTTTAATAAAGATCATTTATCAGTGGATTTCCTTACTTTGGATGTATTTTTGACTGAATTGAGTTGATTATTTGGTTCTGCTCTACATTCTCATGGTTCTGTTGAATTTTTTTTACTCTGATAACTAACAATTAATGAATTGCTTACTCTTATTTTTAGTTTCGTCAATACTAATAGTTTTTTTCTAAACACTGATTTTAAAGGATGTACGCAACAGTTAGCACTTGTAGGAAATCTACTACTGAAGTTTTTGAATCTACATTGTTTCATAGCGTTTTCGTAGTACTTCCGTAATGTCCTTCTGACAATTTCTAGGTCCAATAGGTCTTTTGTGCGGCAGTTTCGCGCATCGTTTTCATATTGCTCTGGAAATAAGCCTGTATATGCCAGTTCGTCTCAAACATTGCCATTTCAAGGCAGCGGCGCAAAGATTTCCGCTTTAGCTACTCTGCATGCTAGGAAGCGTAAACTGGGTGAAGCATCGCCATCGGTAAGATTGGTATTATTATAGAGAATAGTTTAAGGGATATAACCGAATGAAAACTAAAGATGACTGTTGTTTTTAGGATGTTGTAGTAAGGGATAAATATGTCGAGATTGCTGAAAAAATACAAGATTTCATGCGAAAATCTGGTGGAAGGGCGTTTACGGAGAATATTACCAGTAATTTTGAGGTTCGTTACTTTTGTTTTTTAAAGGCGTTGTGATAATTTGTAACAAATTCCCTACAACGTACGATTTCCATCTATTAGTACAATAATTTTGATGAGTTACATGTTACATGTTACATCCGAGAGTTTAGCGATCAGTACTGTTCTCAGGCCATTAGCGTTTCGATGATTTTACGTAGTTCACTTGATATTGTGGACTCGGTCGTCGATTGGCGCCACATATAGTTGTACTCATCAAATCCGCTACCTCACGCGACTCAAGTATAAGCACATTTAGTAGCTTATCTCTTTGAATTTGATCTGTTTTGTTTTTATTTTTGAACATGTGATGTCTGACGATCGAATTTTTGTAGCGTCCTTGTGGGACGAGGTCTAATTTCATGTAATCTGCACAAACGGTAAATTCGGCTGGATTTGATCGTGGCAAGGAACGAATGGTGTTTGTTTTCTTGAGAATAGACGATAAATTTTTAGTAACTAAGGACTTGGAAGGTTGAGAACTTCGAAATTTCTAAAATAGTTTTAAAAAGAAGTCTTTATAACTACAACTTCAGCTTAACTGGGTTTAGTACGGGTTTGGGCTACCCAGATCAATCCTGGTGGCACTGGTCGGTAGAACTATCTAAGAGACAGACAAAACGCATGCTGTGGTGGGGAACGCTTTCACCCCAGGAAGATTAATAATGCGTTTTTTCTCTACCGCAGACACCTGTGGTCCGGAGTTTTGCAAATATCTCAGCATCATTGAAGTTACATTTCGCATCATACATTGCCATTAAGAAGAGTAGGCAGTAAATATTAAGCTGAAATCGGAGTTTTTTTTCTTTTCTTTTTTCTTATGGAGTTATATGTATTGGTGTTCACAATGTTTTACTATGATCAAATGATCCAACCATGTAGCTATTAGTGTTTAGAAGTATTTCGGAATTTATTTATTTTGAGTGTAATTCAAAATTTTTACCCGCCCTTTTCACGTGGTAACTCTTAGTCATCTCAGCAAATGAAATAACAATCAATTGTCGGTCAAAATTTGAACGCTTCACGTCTCATATTAGGAAGATTCTGGTTTTCTAACAACTGTCTGTGTTTTCATGTAGTTGAAGGACTTGAGTAGTTGAGGAGTTGAGAACTTGACAGGTTTATAGAAGAGTTCTATCGCTCAGTTGGAATACACGCTACAAGATTGAACGGAATCGAACAACTTTTGACTCCGCATCTAAAGTGACAATATGGAAGCTGATGTCGAATGCAATATGGAGCGTAGTATTTTCCAAACGGTTCAATAGTATAGTAGATTATTGCTTAACATCCACTAATTCTGCATTGATAGTCAGGCTACGATAGACTTTCATGAATTGTCGAGCTGAAAGAATTTGATGAGTTATTGATATTTGCGAAATGACTGTAGTCCCGGTGGAAACTGGTAACTGTTGACAAGTTAAGGAGATTCATCAGTGTCTAAGTTTGGATTATTATGCTAGCACAGTTTAGGGATTTTGGGATTCAAATCTGGCTTTGATGTGGCGTCCTATCGCAATCATTATTAGGATGAATAGATTTGAAAGACTGTTTCCAAACTTCCACTTTGCTAACACCACAGAGGATGACCGACAAGGCAGATTTTACGACATTAAACCACTGAAAAAGCGAATGACTGCGAATTGTAGTAAAGTTAGAGTCGCCTTTTGCATATCTCATGCAAGGGATTGAGTACGGTCTCGTGTAATTCATATTGTAATCAAGAAGCGACTACAATTGCAGAATTTTCATGTGTGTCGGTAGCTACTCCTTATGACTGGAAATTTGAGTTACGAGGCTTGTCAGCGATTTGCTGGATTTTGCTAACATCCGTGGGAAGAACAGCAATGGTCTTCCCAAGAAGATCATTCCCTTTAAGATGAAGGGAGCTCAACGAACCGGGAGTAAGAGCGGGGTAACTGTATTGAGGTGGAAATGTAAGAAGGTCGTCATTAGGAAGTTCACAGTTTAATGGCATGACTCTTCGCTCAGTCAAAACTGCAGGTTATTGAATGCTTCAAGTAGGGAAAGCTCTTCCTAGGCAAGACGGCGTGGAGGGTTTATAGCGTTCGCATGCTTAAAACGTGTCTGAATGATTTCAAAGTCGGCATCTACTTTTGAAGCGGGAATGCACCCGCAACGTAGATTTTTCATTTCCTTGATGAAAGCAATTCGAGTGGAACGAAAATATGGAAGCGACGCAGCAAAGCAATGTCAAAGAACTACTATTGCAGATACGCTGGAGAAGATGGGAGGCAGGTTAGCCTAATTTGCAACTATTGTCACCTGTCATCTGTAGTCACCTGTAGTCTCATTGGTCGTCGAGTAACTCGAGCGGGTGGCAGTAAATCTTATATTTTCCCTGTCGCTTGCAAGAGTAGCCTAGTGGGTTATGGTCGCTCTAAAGACTTGCTGAGCATCATATTTCTTCTAGGCTCTTCATGAAGAACTCTAACCTTCGGGCCGGTGGTTTTCCTGCAATGCGTTTGACATCCCGAGGAATCCAGTGACTAACGGCAATTGTCCATCCGTTGTCGTTCATACGCATTATGTGTCTGGCCCGTCTTTTCGATTGTTTGGCGTACGGAACGATATCTTTGATTTTTGATCATTGACGCAGGTCGAAGCTTCGGATTCCTTTTCTTATTTGTGTGAAACGGGATACTCCTAGCATCGTCCTTTCGACTGCACGTTCAATAACGCTGAGTGATCTTTTATCCCGCTTACGCAGCGACCAGGTTTTTGCCGCATAGGTTAGGGCAGGAAGTACCGTTCAGTCGAAAAGGTGGGCACGGAGTCGGATGCTCTTTGTTCTCCTCACTACATCCTCGATGCTGTTGAAAGTCCCGAAGCTACTCGTTTCCTTCTGCTCAACTCTGGAGCTAAGTCGTTCATCATATTGATTTTCCGACCTAGAAAGGCATAAATAGAGCATTCGGATATATCCATTCCGTTGAGCGTGAATGGGGCATATGAAACCAATCCTTTTCTCATGAACATGGTTTTTGGTAGATTTAGTCGGAAACCAGTCTTTATAAAAGTCGAAAAGCATTCGTTCCGCTTGGCTAATGTTTGGTGTTATAAGGACGATTTCATCAGCAAGGAGAAGATGGTGTAAGTTCCGACCATCGATTTCCACTCCCATATTATCCCATTCCAACGTTCGCATTACGTTCTGGAGTGTGGTGGTAAATGATTTTCGCGAGATGGTATCGGCCTACCTGACTCCTCTTTTGACGTCGATGTCAATATCGTTGTAGAATGGTGATATCCTGTTGTGAAATTTTTGTGCAATTCACGAAGAATCTTTATGTGCTGAGTAGGGACTCCTTGACTATCAAGGGCTTCCAAAACTGCTTCTATCTTAACTGAATCAAAGGCCTTCTGTAAATCGTTGAAAGTGAGACAGAGCGGTCTTTTGTACTCTCGCGTTAGTTCAATGAGCCGTGTTACCGTGTGAATCTGGTCCATCGCACTAAATCATTTTCGAAACTGCTTGTTCACATGATTGTCCTTCGTTCAGTGTTCTGTCAGTCCTGTTTAGGATGACTCGAGTGAAGGGTTTGTAGAAGACAGACAGCAAGCAGATTGGGCGATAGTTACCGATAACGTGTAGGTCATCCTTGTTGAACAATAACACGGTCTTGCTGATCTTCCGCTGAGTAGGGACCTTGCATTGAAACAGGTAACGTGTGAAGAGCCGAGCCAGTGTGTTTACGAGAACTGGCGGAATGTTCTTTAGGTGTTCTGTTCTTATCCTCTCCGGACCTAGTACTTTTCGATTTTTCTCCGACAAAATGGCATGTCGGATTTCTGAAGGGAGAACGGGTGGTACAACATATCCATCCTCCTTTATTTCATATGACGGAAGGTGGACGTGGCTATCTACGAGATCTGAGTAGTATTCGTGAATGATTTTCTCCATTGCCTTTCTGGATGCTGTAACTGTTCCGCCTGGGTGCTGGAGTGCAATCATCTTGGTCATGTAATTAACGAAACTTTGGTGGGCTTTGCGAATGCTTTTCCCAGCTTTTGCAGCTTCAACCGTTAATGCTGCTCTTCTTTCCTTAAGATCTTTTTTTATAGTGTGTCTGCATTGTTTTGCAAGTTCGGACGTTAGTTCGCGGTTGCCTGCAGGTTGTGCAATTCCACACTGGCGTATCAGCTCGAGTGTTTCTGGAGACAGACGTCTCTTGGCGACTTTCGCGCTCTCAGTTTTCATAGCGCTAACGTGATGATGTTGAATGAGCCTATCGTATTCTTCGTCGATGTTATCCACAGCGGTATCTCCCCAACAGCCGGCTATTGAATGGAATAAGTTGGAGTTTACGGTCCTCCTGGGACTTTGGTTTTTGAATTTACCGGCTTTTTCTCCTTTGCGCGAGAAATAGTGTCGTACCCGAACGAGACGGTGGTCTGATCCCGTGTAGAATTTTGGGACAGCAGCGACATCGGTTAGCCAAAGCCTTCAATTTACTATGATGTGGTCTATTTCGTTGTGGTACTCTCCATTGGGAGACTTCCACGTTCAGCGTTGAGGGTGGGTTTCTGGAATTGCGAGTTACCATGGATGGTCTTGGTTGTCATGATAAACTCAGATAGCCATTCACCCTCTTCGTTCCATTCTATTTCGTGGGTTCCAATGTAACGTTCTTCAGACGTTCTTCTTGGTCCCATCTTGGCTTTGAAATCTCCAATGATGATCTTGAAGAATGTGTGGTCTTCTCTATAGAAATTCTCCTAGTCCATATTGAACGCTTCGACTTCTTTTTCGTCATAGCTTGATGTCGGCGTGTAAACGATGTCGATTGACAAAGCCGGTATTGATCCACATCTTTTTAATCGTAAACGTTCGATTCGGGTTGTATGCTGTTCGAGTGAATCGATGTCCATGGACAAACTCATGTTGACGAGAACGTCGACGCCGCCGACTCCTCTACTGTTGCATGTTCCAGGGAACAATTGTTCTTCGGTGTCACAGTCGGCGTTGAATGGCTGGCATCACCCTGACTTTGCCAGTCCAATGACGTCGTACCTGAATATCGTTGCTTGCATAACAAGTTCTTCAATCGAGGACTCGGATGCAAGGGAACGTGCATTTTAGGTACAGATCGTCACCTTATGCCTTCATGATCCAGTAGGCTTCCATTGGCCCTGAGATTTTAGCAACCTCTCCGTACTCGTGCTACCCTACGCTGCCGAATTGTTGGAATGAGGCCCGCTTCTTTTATTATGCTTAGCACTTTGCTGCCAACGTATAACTTGCTCTGCTCTGAACGTGGGGACTGGGTATACTCACGGGTAGCTTGCCAGGTTCTGCCAGAGTGGACATGGAGCTTATTTCTTGGAGGCGACTACTAACCGCCTCCCATATACTTCCCTGTCACTTGATTGCGGGCTTTTGGCCGAATCGACTCATAGAATACAATCCGCATAAACGAGAACGCACCCACACACGCGTGCATGAATACGCCTAGCAAACACAGAAAGTATGTTCCAAGTCAGCGCAGCAGACACGCGGTGTCCGTCCCCTGGATCCGTCTGCGTCTCAGGGAAGCAAAGGTCACTTTTGGTCCGCGATTAACTCCCTATCGGCCACCTAGGGACGCACCACGTAGCCTGGCGACTAACCGACCCGATATATCTCATATGAGGGAGATCCGTGGGAATTATATTTTTTGGAATTTTTTAATTCTTGTCTTACAAAGCGTGCATACAAATTGTGAAATAAACATTGTCTGAGAATTGCGAATTCTATGTAAAATTGCTGATTGTAAGTACAAACTGGTAGAGCAATTTGTATATAAGGAATGATGATCATATATAGGTTGTATGTATGTATGAATTTTAAGATGTAGATAGATTTTTCTGTGTTGCAACACATAAGTGAAGGCATAGTTTGCAATCTGCAAATCTTTGTGAGAATTTTTCCCTATGGTTAGTCCACTTATCATAGCGAAATGGTACTCCTAAATATTGAAATTCGCTGTTGAAGTAGAGACATTTTCGGCGTTTTTTCATCAGCGGTAGTCTTTTGTGGTGCGTGCACTGTTCGGCAGCATTAATCTCTATCCGTAAAATGAATTCTTCCGAGAAAAGATCTTTTGTCGATTGTTAACCCTTACTAGCTCACTTTCACGGCTACTTTCGCGTGGCAAGCGTCTTGGACCTCATATCACTAGAGTACAATCGAGCTATCGAAATCCCCATTTAAATCAAGGTTTACTGTCCGAAACGTACAACAGCGTAGAGAGCAAGTCAATACGCATGGTCTGGAAGAGGCGAACTGTGGAGAAAGTAAGTGTATAGGACAGCGTTTTAAATAATATGCCTCTTATAACATCTATGTGGTGCGTAATCTCGGCTACTAGGTACATAAAGTGCAATGAAAAAGCTGTGTGTATCGAAATAGACTGGCGAAAAGTAAATGCTTGGGATTCAGTGCGCATCACTTGCCATGCTTCCCATGCATGCATTGTACATATTGTGTATCGTAGCGTTATTTCTTAAGTTTATGGTTTTTTGAAGTACACTGTTCTTTAGTCAGTGTTCGAGAAGAATAAACCGCAGTTTCGTGCTATTGTGTGGAAGCTCTGCGAGCTGGATCCTCTCAAGAGGGAGTGGCACTTGAGGCGTGAATACTGGTGAGAATAACATTCGCTTTAGAATATATGCGTTTAGTGTGAAATTTTATTCAGTACTTATCCTTGGTTTTATATACAATTTGTGCTGTTTATGCTTCTGCATGAGACCTTCCTTATATTAAGTATTCTGGTTTCTCTATGTTACTTTATTCATAATTTTGGGTTATATTTGTCCCTTACATGTACAAATATGTTTACATAAAGGCGGTGGTTTCATGCATATATTGCTATATATGTATAAATGTGAAAATGAATGTAGGATTGTTTGTTCTAAGCCTGATGTTGCGTGTAAGATTTACATGGTCTCTGCTTTTTTCGCTTGATAATTTATGTTGTAGAACCTGATGGTACGATCAAATCGATTTCCACTGTCTATGTTCTTAGTACATCATTCACCAATGCATTATGCGGCCTCTCTCTCTTGCATCTAACCATTGTATTTGATTGCATACCACACTAGTTCTCTAATGTGTCCTTCAAGATTTGAATACCGTAGGTTCATAATTTATTAACTACCACAAGTACGATTAACAACTGAATAAAGATTTCGAAGGTTGCTGAATTTTTTCTGGTGAATGAAGTTCTGCTTTCCATCGATCTTGCATCAGCTATTATTTTTAAGCCGCTTTTTTCTGTTGAGATTGTCGTAATTCTTCTATGGCAGTTTGAGCGCTCATTGAAAGTGATGGCACCAGTGACATACCTTCTATAGTGTCTGTAGAAATGTGAGGTAACGTTGACGAAGCAGTTAGACGAGTCAGCTTTCTGTAATTATAGATTAGAAGAGGCGAGTCCTACGTGCGATTCACAATGATTGTGGTTGTTTCATGTAATTGAGTGTGCTGAATGCTTCCTAAGTTTTGCGTGGTGGTGATAGTGGTTGGCGTTTTAGGCTATTTACCGCTATGCAAGGTATCTATCGCTACATTGAGGGCAACTTTAGTTATACTTTTCGTGTCAAAGTTATGGGTTAAGACATTTAATAAAGCCGCTTCACGATGAACAATTTTTATGGAAAAGTGTGTTTTTTATTGGAGTGAACAGTGTTTCCTAAGCTATGAGAAAATTCGATATTTCCAGTCATTATTAGAGGTCAGCATGATTCTTCGTAAGGATGGGTCATTCATATATTTATGTGTTATTTGTAATTATCTCAGCTTTACTCACCTTTTTTCTACTTTCTTATCGTCCTCTTCTTTTTTAGCTATTTTGATCGAGGTGTTCTGAAATTTAATGTTGTTACTTACGAAGATTCACGAATGCTTTGGCAAGTATCAAAATCACCTCAGTGAGAGGGATGTTGAGGCGCGGTAGAGGTTCTAATGGTGGAAGATCCGGAAATGTGCTGGTTATCCTGCGATCAATTATAATTCTGAATGCAGGAATACTCTCAGGTTATTTGCTCACAGAATATGAATAAATCGAAAAACGTTTTATACAGAAGATGTATTCCTATTTACTTTTATTGCATAGTTTCGCATCTGATTGGATAACAAGCGTGTTAGTTATTGTTGTTTGTTTGTTGTTATTGTTTGTTGTTTAACATTTGTTGTTACTTCACTTTAAAGTGTTGCTGAAATTTTCTTTGTATGAAGTAATGACGTATTAAAAAATATGGAGCCATGGTCTGTTACAATAATCTATAGCATTGTAACTCTAGGACTGTAGTCGTTTTCGAATTGTATGATTTCTCAGTTGAATGGAATTCACCTGGAGACCTGGCCGGTTTGTGGAGGAGGTGACGGAGGGCTGACATTGGCTGAAAGTAAGTAAACTATTGTTCATTTTTACGAATTATTTCTCGCAAAAACTGATGACTTTTGGGATTGCTGTAGCTCCTTTGCTCTAATCTGGAGTGCTAACGAGTAATCACCCTAACACTGTAAATTCGCCTACTTTTCGTTTGTTGAATAAATCTTCGTTAATTCGAAGTGATGTCCTCTAATAAAGATGTAGATGGTTCTAACCAAATGTGATGTTGAATATTTATGCCTTTAATTTCGTTGTCTAGCAATTATCGTCTATGGAGGAGGTAGTCGGGCTCGTATGTGTTTTCGCCACAGGCTCAAGGTTCTGCTATGCTCTGTGTTTACCAAGATGTTAGGTTGAGCTTGGTTTCCTCTAGAATCTCAGAAGAGCAATGCTAATGGGTTCCCTGATCTTCTTTACAGGCGTTCTATAGCTGTTTTGAGCCAGAGGACATTAGCCTCCTTGCGACGAGAATTCTTCAACGATGGCAGCGATTCCTAAGCCACATGAGTATTACGATCATTGATGCAGGATGATATTACAGGCCGAACCAGGGATTTTTACCGAAAGCTGAAGAAGAAGGAAAGCAAACCCAAAAGATTAATAAGAGAAGGCTGTATGCTAAGCGATATGCTTGGCAGCGTCGTTGCCAAAGGACGGTGATAACCGGTAAGTATAAGATTTTATGATGTTTTTACGAAATTTAGTTTTTTTTTATAAGAATTTACGTAACGTATCTCTACGAGTGTCTCATATTAAAAAAAATGAACATTCAAAGCACTTGTCCTTTGCAGGGAAAACCAAGCTTAAAACATTTGCGAAAATGCGATTTTTAGACCATTGCACGCCAGAGATAGTATGTCGAAGTCAGGCACATTCATATAGGTTTACAATAGGTTCGATTTGACACACATCGTTCTTAATGGGGCAGTTCCTGCTTGGTCTTTTACTACTGGGTCGAGGTTAACCGTAATTATGTACTGTTTTCGATGCGTGCGTTTCCGAAGCCAGTTCAGCTTTTCAACTTTAACCAGTTCATTGACCTTTCTAAATTGAAGGAAGCACAACGTGATTCTATAAATCGTTCCTAACAAGGCACAAAGCAGATCTTTTTGCTATTATGGATTTCAGATTTTTTGGAGCCTACGAACCTTCCTTTTTGCTTTTCTCTTTGTCGTTGAGAGAACACAGAACCGAGTGAGTAACTACGATTTCGTCTCTAACTACGCATCGCTGTCCCCTGTGAAACTCTTATGCTTGCGGCTTCTTTTTGGACTACAGTTTCTTGAATCATTTTTTAACGGCGATCTTCCTTTAGGACTTGCTTAAGAAACTACATAAACAATATTTTGACCACATGTAGTGTTTGTGGAGGATACATGCGATGCACATTATTGTTGCTTTGATCTTGCACTATTGGCTATCCACCCGCTTCTCCCTCCTCTCCCAACACTCCTAAGTCGGAAACTTTTTACGAGACTTGTCCTGTACCATGAAAACACTGAATTAATACACTGGTAAAGCACTGAAAGCCATTTTAAAGATGGGATATGCTCTATATTTACGTCTATTGTGCCTAATGGATTAAAATGAACAGCACGTCTTTAAAGAATGGATCAATGCCAAAGGCTTTATCTTTTAATGATATCCTAGATAAGTTTTCTTCTAACTCTTAATTCGATGAAGTAAAATCTTTTAGATAAGTTATAATAAGGGCAGATGTTAGATACGAGTAGATATGTTTTGTAATACGCTTCGTAAGTTTTCAAGTATTTCTAGCCATGGAAACACTATCAGCACTTGCCGATAATATCTGTGCTTTCATCATTGTGCTAAGCGACGACGTCATAGTGGGGTAGAATTGTGTGGACATGCACCGTGTCTTTTCCACTGTTAATCACCATGAAAATTATCATGTATATCTTATATACCTTTCGAATGAGATATCGGTGTTACATTTTCAGTTATTGTAGGCTTTTCGTTTTTCATTGGTGGTTCATATTTCTAATTACCTGAATTTAAATTTGTAATATTTCGAATAAAAATATTATACAATAAGTGATTGAACTGAAATATCACCATTCCAGAATATCACAAATTGTACGAGTGTGTGTGTATGTATGCGTGTGTGTCAATGTCTGTATGTGTATGTGTTTGTGTTTGTTTGTGTATGTGTATATGCGTGTATGTGTGTGTTTAAGTGCATACACGTATGTAGGTGTGTGTTTGTCTACGTAACTATATATATATATATATATATATATATATATAGTGGCGCGTGTAGCCCCGTGCTCGGGGACGCACAGCAATACACACGGGATCGATTCCAGACGCACTAAGCCCTGCATCTCTCCGGGATCGACAAAGTGGTACCAGACTCGTCTGGGAGGATAGCAGCACTGTCTCGATACGCCGGTGGGTCACCGCGAATCGTTGTAAAGCACAAATATGCGTTCAATCATCTCCAACGTTGCTTAATGAAGTCGAATGCATGGCGCACCCCTCAGAGGTAGATCGAAGCCGAAAGCTTTATCCTTTATATATATATACGTATATATGTATATATATATATATATATATACATATGTATATACATGATGTGAATGCTATACAAGGATGTTGCAAGGAAGGATGCACTTGATGGCACCTGCCGTTTTAAGAAAAGTGGGAACAAGCCTATTTCCTCGGTCGAATTTGTGTGGTTTCCACCACGTTTCCATCTCCCTAATGTTTCTGGAAAATTTTAAAAAGATACTTGTTCACTGTTAATATATAGTTAAACCTCCAAACTCATCATCATCGCCACAGAAGGAAAAATGGTTCTTATATATGTTCAGATTTACTGTTTATATCAAGTTTTTAGTCTTTGAATCTTTATTTGCAAATTACTGTTGTGATTCTCTTGTTGTGGGTCTTTATTTCGATACATAGAATAACCATGTTCGCATATCGTCCGCTTACGACCGGTTCACCTGTGGATTTGCCTACAACTTCAAGATCTGTAAACTTCTGTTCCTATTGGTATGGCAAATGCTGGTCCAGCTTGATTTTTCCTAGAGACCTGAGACAACCGTGCTAGGGCATTCTCGTTTTTTCACCACGAGTAGTTGCATGTCCTTATTGGATCGAAGAAACATCTGCTGCTTTGTTTCCAGGATTCTTCCATGACGGCAGTAAATTATGTGATTAATTCACCGCCCGCTCGAAGAAAATGTATGACTGGAAGCCCGGTCTATGCCTTTGTTGTATTGCAATTGGCTAAGCATAGTGTATGGTGTAAATGTTAAACCTGCACTTTGAATGTCGTGCTACCTCTGTAGAGTGGTTTACGCATTGTAACAATAACGTACCAGTCTTGGAAGGTTGTTTTTTGAAATTAGGATCTTCTTCGCAAAATCCAGAATGTGTCATATCTTGGCGTAGCCCTATACGGCAGTTGCATTTTCCTAGATCGCAGTACTGAGCGGATTCAGGGCAATCATCGTCGGTGTCGCAAACGGAAATGAAAATTTTCGTGGGAAATGGAAGTCAACTAAGCGAACTTAAAGAAGAGTGGAAAGAAGAGCAAGTAAGGAAGTTTTAAAAGGCTTACTAAGTGATTGCCATAAACACTGACAATCCTGACAACCATTTTCGTTGATGTATACGAAGCAGTTTTTCGCGCATACTCGTGGTTCGGGGCATCCTAGAAGTACTGGAACATTTGTGTATTGAATAAATATGAAAGGAAATATAATCAGAACCATAGCAGTTTTTCAGTGCCTGAATAGGGCGCTTCATAACGTGAACTTCATGCGTTTATAGGACATACATGCTCATCATTGTGTACACATTGGATTGTAGCCCATCATGTTACTAAATAAATATGAAGCACAGGTGTTATACTTGGCAGCAGTTGCTTATTGTATCGATGGGCTAACTCGAGCCGGTTACAATTACGAAAGCGTCGGTACCGTGTAGCAGTCGGTATCGTGTTTCGTAGCACCGAGCGAACGAAGCAGAGTAGTATCGATGCTAATAACAGAATTCGATTTACAAAGGTGTTAATGTTACTGTTTACTAAAATGTCATCAGCGGACATTCAATGGTAGAAGGATGCTACCGAATGATGTTACTTCATTCGAGCCGTGCTACATTCTCCACTGGATTCGACTCTGTGAACACGAAGTACTACATCGTCGGAAGAAAACTGTTATTTACGCTCGATTCGAATCATTGCGGCTTTGGAAAACAGGAAGCGGCGAAACATTAACCACCATGAAACTTTTCTACTAATACTGTATAAGCTTTTCAACAGAATAAATTATCGGTCGTTTATATCGAGGTTAAGTGAAAGTCGGTCTACAAAAGTACCTTCAACAGCTCCTTGTCGTAATGCTATGCGTTCGGGTAGCTGATGGGCAATCTCGGTGGTGGTTATGTTGTTAGCCGTGCTTTTCCCGTCGTCTTCCTCGGTAATGTTTGAAATCGAGATATTTCTTATCTCTGCAAGAGTTTTCACTCCTTGAGAGTTGGACGTTTTTTATTCGAAGTTTTATTTCCTTTATAATTCAGACAAAACCTAGTTATTCACGTTGATGTCGTACGATTGGAGCTATCAACATCGTTTAGAAGATTTTCTATGACTTGAGTTGCAGCTTTAATAGTTTGTTTAGGTTAGCAGCACATTATAAAAACTTTACAAAACTCGTTACCACGTCTAAATTTGTTCACTTATTTTTCTTTTGTCCGTTATGGGGCTTCTTTCCACAACGTCTTTAGATGAAGCGTTTTCAGTGTTCTTGATGTCGCATAAGTTCAAGGGTGGAATTATGTTTCCGAGAGATTTCATCGCATGTAGCGTTATTATGGTCGTTTCATCGAGAGTCTCGGGAAGCAGTGTTAGTCAAATTGGTTCAATTAATGAAACTATTGGTATTAACTATACACAGCTTCAATTAATAAATGTACCATACCTTCAAACCCTGAACCCTCGGCTTCACTCGGCGATAACTGGATACCCTTATAGACGTTACGATTAGCATTCATCTCCCCAGATGTCTTCAGTACAAGATACCCATTTTTCTGAGAAAAACAGCAATATTCCCCACTGTAATTCTTTGAATGAATCAAACTCACCTCAGTAAATAGAGGCTCTACAACCCCATCTACCACTCCTAATTTCTTATATGAAGCAGTTACCGTTGATTTATACATTGAAGTAACTGTAAAGTAAAACGTTTTATGCTATTTTATTTCCCGGAATGAAGTAATTGGTATTGGTATTTAGTCTTCTTCATCGGAATTATGGCTGAAAAAATGGGATGATTTGCAGTTTTATTTTTTTTGGGTATGGAAAAGACAAACCCTTGCTTGTGGATTTCGTTTTACTAACATCAATGCGAGGTTCCCCTGGTTGGTATGGTTCGTAGCCAGGTTGTTTTGCTTCAATATGTCCTATATGGTAATAAATTTATTCAGAAAGAAATAATCGTCTTTGCTCATTGCTCATCGGAATAGTACATTTCTGGGTTTTAGTTACATTGCACATACATTAAAACATAGCATTAGAAACATTTGTAACGTTTCTGCGTGCAAAATATAGATATACGTATAAATACAGGTACCTCACTTAACTTTCCCACCTGTTTTCGAAGACCTGAAAGTCCAAACGGCCTTAGCGGTGCTTAATTCTTGGTGTTACTATTCTCTTCAATCCACTTAATCATGAAAAGTGATAATATCGCGGCTACAAACAAATCCTTAGCTCCAAAAACCCGGCCACTATGAGGTGTATTAGTGCTGAACACTATTTCCGAACATCCACCAAGTAAACAGTTCGAGAAGTATGTTCTGACTTTTATTTGTTGCCTACTCTTTCTTCAAGACAGAAAGCAGGCGATTGTTTTTTTTTTTTCGTTTCGCGTTCAGAGAGAAATGAGAGTGGAGTTGGGCGAGGCTTACCTGAACGTTTTATTGAACCGCGAGTCTTGGAATCCGATGTCGGTGTGAATAACTTCAACCGGTCGTGGAAGAAAATGTCCTCCTAAATCGTTAGATTCACCAAGGAACCCCTTTTAGTCCTTTGCAATTTAGTAAAATGAACACGTCGAATGTACCTCAGCTGAAAATGGTGTTGTTTCCGTTGATATAAGCTCATGACCAGTGGTTCTGCTTGAACGTGCATATTGGGAAAGCAGCAGTAGAAGAACAATTCCCATCTGTAGGAAATAACTGAGCATAGAGTTTGATAGAAATCGTTGAATGTATGATGCGATAGTCTTGAAAATCGTTAAAGAATGAAGGTCCGTTCATACGTGGCATGAAATCATGACTGTATGGAAATTTTGAGTTTCTAGAAACCTCTTTTTTTAAATAAATGACTGACTTTATGATCAAAAGTGAACCCCAACGAACACCGAAAGTGTACTAATAGCATATAAATCGGCGACATATTGAAGAAATTAAATAAAGAAGGTAGTCTGTTCTCCAGAGGTGGTAAACTAAGAAAACTTGCTAAAAGTTTCTTGTGATGGCAGTCTTTTTTAATTGCAAATAAATAAAGTACACATTTATCTATGAGGTGCTCTGAATGAGAACATTACGCCGACCCCAAATTAAATACTTTGCAACAATGAGCAGAGAAAAATGTGGTAAAGAAAACAAAAAATGTGACCGCGTGCTATCCGTGCACGAGAAACCGGACGGGGCACGGACAAAATCGCTCGACTCGCCTTTGTCACACATTTTTTTTACGTATTTAATTGATTCAATGTCGTCAAGAATAACGCTTCCCGTGTTGATCGGACCCTCACCGGCGTTCCATGCATTAGACCAATTCATGGCATCATTTTATGGTTGAATGAATATCTAGCTTATAAGATACCCTGTTGTTAACTTATCAATCTATCAAGTCTACATTTTTCTTCCTCTGAAACGATTCCGATGCCAATTCGCCTTCCTCAGGGGACGGGGGATGGAGGGCTTGATGACCTGGGGTGCGGTATCGAACCAGGGGCTGGTCCAGTTTGTATTGTAAGGCACTTGTAAGCGCTGTGCTATAGGGGCATTGTATTAGAGACACAAAGTTAAATGAATACAACAAAGTCTAGCGTAACTATCTTGAATATGCCAGCGAAATCTCAGCTGAATCCTGTCTCGTGATCGGGAAGAATACATTTTATTGAGGGATATGTTGATGTGATATATAAACAAGTCTCACGAAAAGTGATATATAGCAAAAGTATCATCTACTGGGATTCTCAAGATGGCTTTTCTGAGAGTTGTTTTGTCAGGCGAATACACATCTTTGGAAGCAGGATGCTTACATCGCACCCTGATTAGCTTAGAAATTATGAACCCATAACAAGTAAAAAAAGTGACAACAAAACCGTTGTCAAAAATATAGTGAAAAATAAATCTGCTTTTATTTTCAGCTTTTCCTTTTCTATGCTCTAAAACAAAGAAGACAATGATGCTGAGATATTTGCAGTCCCAGGGATGAGTGATTGCTGATGGCATTGATCCATAGAAAAAGCTGAGAGGCAGCCGAAATGAAGGAGCCGTATGGTGTGGTAGTGAACGCAATAGCCACCTGAAAGGGTAATAGTGCGTTCATTCTCTACCGCAGACACCTGCGGTCCGGAGTTTCGCAGATATCTCAGCATCATTGTGGCTGTATTTCGCAAAATACCCTGCCATTAAGAAGAGTAGGTAGTAAATAATAAGTTGAAACCAAGAAGGCATTTTGAAACAGTAAAAACTACTTTGATTCATCGGAAGGCTAGTGCGAGTCATTTTTTAGGCAAAGTATGCATTTATTTGCCTTCCTGATGCTTATTAGAGTTGAGTTCATGGCGGATCCTTAAAGGCTTGATCAAAGCAGGACGCTTTGTTTTTTATCGTTTTATGTGGAAAGAAACCTACAATTTTATGGTAGTTAGAGGCTGTTCCTGCATGTCAAAGGTTAAAGTACAGCAGGAGACTCTCCTTTGCCTAGCACTGTTTCGCAAGCTGAGAATGAGTTGGAGATTTGAATCCGGGAACCAACCGGATATTGAACCCAAGCCAAGGCAGTCTAAGCAGTAGTTCGTGGCTCCTTATTTGCCAGTGTTCCTTGGGTGAGTGGAACCTATTGAGCTGCGAAATGAACGAATAGACAGTTTACTGCAACTTACTCGAATCGCTTGAAAACGGAGTAATAAATATTACGTACTAGTAGTAGGTGATGGAAAGAGAACATGCACGGGAAAGAAATCAGAGTTGGGAAGTCGATTAAGCTAGCAATTGTTCAGTTGAAATTAACAGTTGACAGATGCGTTACTGGGAATGTAGATATTTTATTACGAATTCTCTCAAAACCAAGTTGGTGGTATCACAACATCGTTTTAACGAATTTGAATTATAAGCGAACAAGGTTGTGAAGATATAGGCAGTGAATGTGTTGGATTCGCCCAGTCTTTCTAGTTCGTTGTAGGTCTGTTATAGGTAATGATGGCAAAAAAAATTGCGTTTGCACGGTTTTAATTTTCTAACGATCGTTACAAGAAAGCAAATAAGACCTTGAAAAGGTTAGCGAATCGAAAAAGCCGTTGACATATTTCAACTGCGCATATTTAACTAGCTAGAGGACAACACTCAATGACTAAGTGGTGAAGAGGAGGCAGGTCGACAGAAAACCAGACGCGCGCACTCAGTTCCTCCGATAGACCATTATTCTCGACATAAACAATCTCGTTTTTCTCTTGTTTTCGTTTGTCCTTGTAGGATATCGTTAACCTCCTATTCAGTGATGGTTTTTAAAATCTATAACTGCCTACGACTATTCCAAAGTCCTGATGAAAACTAGGTGTACTTGGAGAATAGTTTGTCTTGTTTAAACTCCTTTTTACTGTTATTGTATAACTGTATATATATCCTATAGAAGTAAAAATGTTTGTATTATTGCCTGTTCTACAATAATATGTTTTTACTGTAATTTGCTCTTGAGTGTATTGTAGCACAATGTTACAATGCGCTACACAAGCTGAACACTATATTTTCAGTGTGATAATACTTCCAAAGTTTTGTGTATGTGCGTGTGTATGTGTACCGCAATAGTTAGAGGCCAGCAGTACAGACGTTGTTCCGAACTCGCGTTAAGACTGACCGACTCTTCTACCTCATATTGGCAAAATGGTACTAGATTCCTCTATGAGAATAAGAATGGCTGATTTGATGAAGCCTGATCTTGGTAGGCTTCATCAAATCGGAGCTATAGACCACACATGCATTCAGTCAATTCTTCGATGCTTAATGGAGTCGATTTGATGGCGCATCTCTTGTGGATTGCTCAACAGCGAAAGTTTTTTCTTCCTTAATAGCAACCCATATCCATTATTGGTTTGGAACTCTGACCATGATAAGGCGTAAAATTTCTCTACACTAACTGTTACGTAATCATGGAACCTAAGAAGCCACTTCGTGTTATCTAAGTTAAAATGTAACGCAGTATTTCCACTATGATGTCTCAACGAAAGTAAAGTGACCATCGGGAACTGTCCCCGTAAACCTAGCTGTAATAAATCACATCCTTCTTCGAAATGATCTCTGTATACGACAGGGGTATGAGAACATCCGACTTTCCCAGGGCTTCCAAGAAATAAAAACAATTGTGCAAACTTTAGCACAGCTGAATAACAAAATTTATGTTAGTGTTCTGAGATTTTTTGGAGACAAAGAATTCAGATATTCCTGTGCAAAGAGAACATGAATGAATGAGGCCGTCAATAGGAGAACTTAGCATTTATTTTAATGCGAAGGGAATGACCGATTTTGAACTGCGAATTAAGGAAACTAAAATTCACCTTAAACAAAGCTCTGTCGTTTAAGATAAAACGCGTTAGAAGTCACAAACTTGACCGATGTAATGCATATTTACTTATTCCGATAGCTCAGAATTTTTAAATTCTTGAATGGGCGAATTATAAGAAGATGTTTATCTGCAACTGTATTTTTGTAGAAGATTTCTCGGCCAGCATTTTCGAAATGCTTAAACTATTGGCTAGGAAGAAATTTGTTGATTAAGTTGCGAAAAAGTGCTTGGTAGCTCAACTTCAACTTCTGCAGCTGGTATAGTGTTGCCTGCAAGAATGGCTACACTGCAGCTTTTGTAAGTAATTAACCAATTTCGCGACAGTACTCCGTTTCTGTGATCACAGTACTCGGATAAATTTTCATCTGCCGAAAACGAAAATGTCGGGACAGTTGTTTTTTGACACGAATTCAGTAAAATTTTTGAGAGACTGATTCAATTTCAATCTGCTTTATAAACAATGCCTTTGGTTCTATGGGATTACGATAAACAAATGTTTTATTAGAAAAAGGAAGCCCAGAACAGGCTTCTTGTCAGCGACCTGTAGCAGTGAGTATTTATTATTTCACATTACCTGATGTTACAGATATGCCAACACTTCCTGGATACGATTCGTTTTCTCGCATCTATATTCCACGGAGGTGAGCTAATTTTGCGTGGCAACTCTACCACTGCCGGAAATTTTCGCCTTTGTGTCAGGTGTCACTAAATGCTGGCTGGTCGAGTCCGTTTTTCCCGAACTTTGGGTTAGTCGCACTAGGACGTCTCCAGATCTCGCCTACCGTCAGCTCCCAACTATTGTGGATTGTAGCCAGTGTGCTGATTCCAGAAAAGTTTTGCACCAACTTCCCGAGGTAATAGCGATCGGATGCTTGATTACTCTGGTGTGAGGTTGAACAAACGTGTTGCTCATAGCGAACAGCATCTCCATTGCACTATTGGCTCCATGGACGTTTATATACGGTGTATTTGTCAAACGTCCAAATCCGTAATCATGTTTGCACCATCATATTGACATATAAGGCCCGATGCTAGTCCTACAACTGCGAATAATTTCTCTTTCATTGAACTAGTTGTGGAGTTGAGAACTTCTGCATTAACTTTTACAGGAGACTGCTATACGATCTCATTCGCATCTGTAATTTTTGTAGATATTTCCACTTTACGTAGGCTTGGAACTAAAATTTTCAGCGAAGGAAACAAGTTTCAAATCATTATGATTTTTAGCATAATAGCGCCACGGTTCTGCGAGATCCCACTTGTTCACCTACTCTCGCCTTAGAATTTAGAGCCTTGACGCCAAATAAGAGAATGAAAAATAGGTTCCACAGGCTACTAACGGAATCAAAATTTTATCATGATAGTATAACGAAAAGTGTGCCTTGCACGTAGCGTTCTGTAGGTCACAAAGGTTTATGTCTCCAGTCCGAAAGCCAACCTTGAGCTGAGATATGTTTGGATGAACTTGAAGTATGCGTCACAATTTTCGCATTACATGCATTGAAATCAATGCATGTGGTGCACAGTATGTTAAACAACTCCAGTGATTCAACAAAAAACTTGATGGCGCACAGCATTTTTTTAACCTACGCCCTCAATGCTTGTTCACTTGGAGCCCACACGTTTCTAAGTCAAAACTGTATTCCGTAGCTGCAAGAGTTGAAAAGCCATAAAAATGGTCCGGTTTACACGTAACCTGTAACGTGAACTGCAAAGCCGACCTTCTTTTAGAATTAACTCAATGAGTTGATCACAGTCAAGTGGAGGTGTCAAGAGAATACACATAATACGTCTTTTCAGAAAGAAAGAGGTTGTTCTGGAATTTTTAGGAAGAAAATGCAGGTTTTGAAGGAGCCTTTAAAATAGTTTTTTTGAGTTTCTTCAGCTGCATTTGCAGCTGTTGTTGCTTCCTGCTTGAGTGTGAAGTATTTCTAATGGAATATTGTTATTTTTTGAGCGGTGCACCTCAAAGGATTCCACTTGATGCAACAACGAACAACCGCATCGTGGCAACCACCACATATGGATCACCGACTCAGAGCAATCCGGTCCTGAAGAAGGTGTGGACATCAAAACCTTAGTCGAATAAACATTTTCCTTAACCTCGTGCTAGCTTAATAGTCTAGGAAGAAATATTATTAATCGCTTTCTATCAATTCGTTGTAGAAACTTTATCTCCATTGTCGTATTATTATTATTATTTTCAGTGATAATAGTATTTTTATTCTCAGTTTAAGTTGGTTTTGGTTTCTTAAATAAACATTTTTTACTCAACGCTACTATCCCTATACTTGATACAAATTATTTAAACAGTTTTTGAACAACAATTTTGATTTCAGATACGCCTCCCAGTAACGCTTGAAGGAAAGGAAAAAGCGTGCAGCACTAGCAATGTGCCATGCATTCGATTTCATTCGTGATACCGCAGAGGTAAAACAATGCATTTTAGTCTTATAGTCGTGTCTGCCTAATGATATATGAATTCTGTAATCTGTAATCTCCCTTAGAAGTTTAGCACCAATTTTTCGACTCGAAGGGAACGCAGGCTTGGTTTACTCGTTGAGTAGGATCGAACTAACGACAACTACCGTATTTTGGGACACCTCTATATCACTGTACTATATGCACCTAGTGGAGCAGCTCCTAATTAATTTGAAAATGATTTCATAGCTCGCACTGCCATTATGTAGCGGATTCTGACTTGCTAAAAAACTATGAAAGTGAATAGCTGAGTTTGTGAGAGTACAAGAAAAGTGCTGCATTGAATATTTTGCATTTTGTTGTCGACGCTGCAGAACTATGACTGATCGCTTTCATTTTCTAAGCATTGAATTCGTTTTTGACTATCACTTAGCGTAGGCGCGTTATTTGTATTGTGTCAATGAAATTTTCAGGATGATGAATCACTGAAAACGAATTCATTCTCGTTTTGAATGCATGTTCATCGTACTCTTCGCCATCGTTCTCTCCAGCACTTCATTCTAGATATCGCTTGCCAGTAACTATAAAGTATAAGATGTGAGCGGGAATTTTTGGCCTAAACCCGTCAGGAGACCGATGACGTAGAAAAGGCACATTATTTATTAATATGGGATATATGTGTCTATATATAGAGATATATACTATACATGAAAAATTTGCAAAATGAGCTAAGTGCCTGGGAATATTATGCTTAAGATAAGCTTAATTTGTTGCAAATGATAAGCAAGCATACAATCATTAAAAACGTGACAAGATGAATTGAATTCAATGCATGAGCGACCAAAAATATCATCCGCTTCCACTTTTAAAACAGTGTGATATAAATCTCCACGCTCTGACGCTTAGTATTTTATGCTTGCAGAATATCCGTTCTTATTTTTATAGTTGAGGATCATATTTCGGGTAGAGAAGCTGCCGAAAAAGCGGGTTGATGTTTACGAATGTTTCGATGTTTTCGGCATGTCGTTTGAATTAAAAATCTGAAAAATTTCTTCTTTCACTAACATTTCTTAGGTTCTAATCTAGAAAACGAAACTGAACAATAATATGTCAAAAGACGTGTATGTGTGTGACCTTGGGGCGACAGTTCAATTTCTCTTCTGTATGTCTATTGCGTCCTCAAGCACTCAAGTAGTCTAGTTATCGAAAAACTAGCATCGTCGCGAATGTGTTAACACTTCCAGGCATCGCTACACTTTAGTAGCACGAAATTTTTAGTTGTTACTTAAAAATTACTCCTCTAACTAATAACGGTATTGCCTCTATCAAAGCTCATGTAGCGGTGCGGTGAAAGATGCTCATAGAAGTCGATTTCACACGTGGGCTAATCAAATCTTATGCGATTGGTAAGTTAGTGCCAAAATTGTTTTTATGAGCATAAATGAACTGATTCGATGCATTGGCCAGCCCCTTAAATTATAACAGTGTAGGTTCATTATGCAGGCAATGACCTCTACGAAACGTACCCTTTCATAGGAAGCTGGTTTCTCGAAACAGATGGCAGTTAACCCACTAGCAAAGCAGTAAAGAAGTTCAGTACTCTAAAGATCTATTGAGGAAACTTTGCCGTATTACGCTTAAGCAAGGTATTTTCTACAGAACTCTGTTCCAATTTTTAAGCTTCGTGAAGTTGAAACTATCAAAGAATAGAGAACAAAACCTAAGTTTTCAAAATTTCCTACACAGGAGTGGCGACCGAAAAAAAATCAGCTATACATTGCAGAGTACCATTACGTTCTCCTGGATAAAATGTGTACGAAGGTTTTCATCCTCGAAATACGAGCTTAGACGATAATAAGCAAAAAATGAATTTTGTGGGTTTCAGATAGTCAGAATTATGTCATTTCAAAACGGGAAAAGCTTTTCATTTGAAAGTATCGAATTTTTTTGGATTTTAACACATCTGTCCTAAGCAATAAAGTTTAAAATGAGCTGAGGATATGTTTGTTTAAAACTAAAAGGCGTAATTATTTTTGGTCACTTTGATTGCGTACAATGCACAATTAGCGGAATCATATTCATTGTCCATACCTCAAGAATTGATTATCAGCGAACTTCTTATTGTATGACCTGCTCACCTGATGAGTCATCGAATAGTGTGAGCGAGCACCTGTGAAGTGTCCACTCGTCGGTGTTCAGTGCTAATGTTGCCGAATAGGTTTCCTTTGATCTAAGGCTGCGAAAATCAATATATATTTCTTTTAGGATCCCAATGAAAACATCTTCTCTATCGTATTCTTTTTTTTTGGCGATTCGCACACATCTTATGGAGCCCATTCATTGACGGTCGTTTCTTACTGATTGTTGTTCAAGCATAGCAGTATCGTCAGTTTAATTACTCCAACTTGTATGTCTTACACAGTTAGGCAATGCATCCAGAAGTACGTTGACAACGGTCTCGCTTACAGATGACCTATAATCTTGTCTTTTTTCACAATCGCTACCATTCAAGAACGTGTTAACTGCAGTATAATTGATACGTTGTTTTCACAGTTGTAGAACACCTGAACCTATGAGAGAGAAGTCGCCATTGTCTAAATGGCGATTGGAATTCTTGTCTTGCCTGTCTCATGTTTCAGCATCAACAGAAACAACACAATCTTAAAGTACTGCTTTGACTGGTAATCATCCATACTAACTTAAACTTCACTTCACTTAAACTAAATACGAAGCCAAAAACCAGCATGTTTCAGCTTATTGAGTCAGCTGTAGTTTTTTGGATAAAAAGGATAAAGTTCTCTGTATTGGTCTAGGGATGCGCCATGCATTCGACTTCATTGAGCATCGTTGGAGGTAACTGATTGCATATATGGCCCTTTACAATGGCTCGCGATCGTCTACCGATGTATTGAGCCAGTGCTAACCTAACATGCTTCACATACAACGCACTTGGTGCGTTGATGATTGCCGATTTCAACATTATGTCATCATGTTTAGGCTGATATTAATCGGTATTAGTTGGCTTGGAAACCATTAGATTCTACAAATCTTTGCTTAAAATAGATGAAAGCTCTCGACATTGACCTATGAGGGATGCGTCATGGATTCAAGTTCATCGAGCATCGTTTGGAGGTGAGTGAATGCATATCTGGCCTTTATAATAACTCCCGGTGGCACACCGATGTGTCGAGCCAGTGCTGCTATCCTCCCAGATAAGTCTGGTACCAATTTGCCGACCTCGGGAGGATGGAAGGCTTGGTGGGCCATGGGCACGGCGATGTGTTGCAGTTTGGATACTTGCAGCAAATGTTATCACCTCTTTACATTTAGGGACATAGTACTGGTCCATGGTTAGTTATCTAGTTTAATCATGCGTCTTTTTAGGAATATGCTATGTAACTGAATCAAACGAGGTGCATGAAAACTAGAACTACTTTAAATGAGCAGCCATTTACAGCCACAGAGAGTTAGTTACACGTTTGCGGCGCAACCGCTCCAACTTGGTATTGGAACTTGAAGCTCGTTCACTAAAAGAAAGTGAAAACCTGCAGAAATCACCGTCAGCACCCTAAACATGAGAATCAGGTTGGACGGTTATGTCATGTGTTTTGAGGACAATCGTTTCATGGGCGTCGACATGAACTATGGTATCTCAAGAGAAGTCGCATGAGTAACTGAACTTTATAGGTGTTGTGGTGGTCAAGTTTGAAGATCACTGGGAAACTCATTTTCACGACTAGGGCGGATGACAGTGGCACTGTCTTGCCCCTCAGTTCATTCGCTCGTGAATAATACGACTGTAACAGGGAGCAGAGAAAGAAAATGAGGAAAACACAGCACAATTCGGAGTCGGTGAACGTCATTTAGTCCATTGCTGCCCAGTCCCATATACTTTGTTTTAAAGCAGTATATTTCTTTTGGTGTGATTTATTTTTTAAGGAGCAACCATTTTTGCTTAAACACTATGAGCCAATGCTTATCGCAGTGGTAATGATGCCGTTAATTAAGAGCAAGGTGCTGGTTCGACCCTCTCCTGGTCTCATCAACCCTCCCATGCCTCTAAGATCGAGAAATTGTTGCGACACTTCTCGGAGATCAAGTTACCCCTCTAATTCAAAAATCTAGCGAGTGCTTGTGATAGAGATTTGAGAACGTAGGAATGTCGGTCCACAATTGTACGGAGAGTGGGCTCGACCAACATTCAGTGCCATTCATAAAAAAACGGAAATTATCAAACAATAGACGAACCCTTGTGCAAAAGGTTTGAGGATTTGTTAACGACAGATGCTAGGAAACAAATCGAATGCAAGAAGTGCTCTGATTCGCAATATTAATGATGTCGGATCATGCAAAAAAAAAACTATAGATAAGAAAAGAGTAGAATTAGTGACTATACGATTACTTTTCAAACACTGTGAAAAAATACAGCTACAGAATAATTTTGAGACTTTGTAGCTTAAAAAAGGCTAAATTTGTGCGTCAGAGCAGGGCGGTAATGCAGCTGGGCGCTGGATTAAAGCAAGGTACCTGCCAAAACAGAACGACAAATTGTTGCTAATGGATTTATTACTACATTATCTAAGGAATGATGGACGTGAATTAATGAACGACCTCCCATTTTTTCGATGAATTTAAGACCTACAAGAAAACTGTCGAAGAAATGGTTTTCAATGGTTTGCGTGTTTGCTTCTCTGCTGGAGAAACACTTCAGATTACTTCTTACCTTACTCATTCGATCCGTTTGAGTTGCGCATTTCGTATTCGTATTCTTTCTGAGAATTTCACAGTAATCGCAAGAAACAGTAAAAATTGCATATGACGTATGTGCAGAGTTCGTTTTAATCGTTTGTCGTCGGATCGTCGTTCGGCGTTTTTCCTTTTCCAGAGTTTTGCATACGAGTGCGCTTGCATCCGCGCCCGAGATGAATTGTCCGAATGAATGAATGAGTCAGCGGTCGAATGATGAACAGGTCTTCGCTGTTCTTTATCTTTTTATGTTCTGCCTAGAAGATGCTTTGACGTCAAAAATGTCACCGTGTACTTTCGAAAATTATCGATTGATGATGAATGAGTTCGGATTTTTAAAGTTTCCATCTCCTTCTCTTACTGTTTACTTCTGTCGATAGGCATGGAAACAATGCACCTGGGACGCGTTCTCCATCTAAATCGATCGTATTCGTTGTAGTATCCAGTTATTTCTGAAAAATTATTTTCAGCATCTCATGGATGTCTCTTCTTACTGATTCCGTATTAAAATCTCCTTCCCAGTTACGTTAGTTGTGGTAGGAGAAAGCTTGTAGCTTTCACGTTCACAAACATTAATTTACTGTTTGAAGTGATTAAAATTATTAAAAGAACATTATGAAGATGAAGAATTGTGACATTTCAAAAACCTTGTAGATATTGTATGTAAAGTTTAGTCCGACAAACATTCGAAGCCTGTAGTCATTAATTTTAAATTGGATACAATAGTAGTAAAGGGGTAAAAAGGATAAAGCTCTGGACGCTGATCAATCCCTGAGTGATCAGCCAGGTACTTGACTTCATTACGCATCGTTTAGAGGTGACTGAATGCATTTCTGGCCTTCACAATGACACGCGATAGCCTACCGATCTATCAAGTCAGTGCTTTATTCTTCCAGACAAGTCTGATAGCAATTTGCCGACCCCGAAAGGATGGAAGACTTGGTGGGCCATGGGCGCGGGGATCGATTCTACGTGTGCATTGCAGGGCGCCTCGGGCCACTGCGCCACACGCGCCCTATACAATAGTAATATAAAGTGAATTCTATCATTTTTAAAAATAAAACGTTAATTTGAGTGAATGAAAGTAGCGGGTTATTTAGCTGTTTCACAGCTTTTTTTTTCTACAGACGTGGGAAATTATTATAAATGATCATTTTCATATGTGTAGCAACATCACTTAAGAATGCTAAGAGGATAAAATTAAGTGGTAATGGAGGTGATAAAAGTAATGATATATTATAGAAGACAGAAATACATTTTTAGAGCAGCGTATTCTATGTTTGATGCTTCTGTTAAAAAGGCTTATTATTTCTTCCAGCCTCATCAATATGTTGTTGTCTTGATGTCGCCGGATGAGTAAGATAACTCTTCCTGGATGTTGAATAGCATTTTTATCCAGAAGAAGACCAATTATGAGAATAAACCTAAGCCATGCCAGAGACCTTTAGCTGATTGCACGTCAAAAAAAACTGGAATTGAATAGGCAAAAAAGTGTGTATGTGGTGATGTTCCATATTCCGGTATTTTTAGTGTTTGCGGCTCCAGCACAGTTTCTCGTCTAGAATAACCTAAATGGAGAGCTTCACATGTACTAGCTAGCTCAGGTATAGTGATCCTCTATAACAGCCTCAATACAGGCGATGCGGGTGATTTATAATATTGAATCTATAATTTTAGTACACATTAGCTGGAGAAGAACGTCATGCAATGGTTACGAATTCGATTTTCTTTAAGAATGTGTGATTGCTGATGGGTTCTACGGAACGAACGATTGTTCATCAATACCTGTTCTTAACAGTAACATTAATGAAATCTGCAAAAAATTGGACAGAAGATAGTGTATAGAATTTTTGACGTGGGCTTTCTTGTTTATTCCAGACATTTTCCAATTGAAAGAAATGGATGATCATAAACCCTTCCAAAAGTATTTAAGTTCAGAGTCCAAAAATGAATAACTCCAAAGCAGAAGTTTTCAAGATTGCACAATATCTACGAAGTGTTTTAGAAAAGACAGAAAGTTGCTTAATCGTAATCTACATTGCCGTCAGAATCATCAAAACTGATACTTCGTAATGAAAAGCCAAACGAAGTTCATCGCACGGGAGGGACCGAACGAGAACTGTACTGAAGTCGGTTTCTACAATGTGTCGCTTTTTCCGGGGGAAATATTGGACTAAAGATAATTTTGTGTGTATTATGGTGGGACTGGAAGGAGAAAAAGGGTAGAGACAGCATGGTTAACGTAGTTATACCAGAAATGTTGAAACAAGACCATACATAGTCTCAAAATCGCTTACTTGTATTTTGTACTGTACAGGCATATAAATGAAAAAAACGGACAAAGCGTTCGGAGATGAAAAATTTGATATGGTTGAGCCAAGCGAACAACTCGATTCGCAGCATCGTTGAGGTCACTAAATGCATATTTGCCCTATGTTGCATCTTTCATCGACGTAAACATGAATCAAGTCACCACTTTTATCCTCCTGACGAGTCCGGATACACTTTGACCACCACTAAAGCTTAAAGTTGGTTTGCTCAGTGTATGGAGTCGAACCAGCGAGCTATAAATAATTACATATATATAAGGGGTGTGTGTAGCGTAGTGGTTAAAGGAGAGGCGATACATTCTTGGTCGTTGCTTCGATTCCGATGAAGTCACAAGCTATTGTATATGCCACATCAGCATTTGATGACCTCTTACGATGCTTAATAAATTCGAATACAAGGCGCATCCCTTAGGGATGAGTCAGCGCCAAACACTATCCTTTTTTTTATATTTATATATATATATATATATGTATACATATATACATATATACACGGAATCACATGTGGATGTGAAGAGAATTGAGAGAGCGAGATGTACAATTACTCCTGATGTAATGATGACTCAATCAGAGGAACCGCCCAGACCACACCCATTCCATTGATATAAAAGATATGCCGGTATGGAGGTTAAGATCAGTATATTAGCATTCAGTTAAATAATCTTGTCAACTTTAACTGATTCTCTCGGACTATTTCATTTTCTACTGGGCAATGCCCCATCCTTTCCCACTTTTTTCTTCCATAACCATAGTAGAGTAGAAAATTTTGTGATTTTTATTCTAAGAAGCGTTCTATTTCTTGTTATGACCGGTACATGTCGTATATTAAACAATGAAAAATCGCTTGGTTTTAAACGATACGCACTAAGAACAACAATAACTGGTCACTTTGACGAAGCATATGGAGAATCATCTGTCTATATTTACAGACGAATCCTTATTGATCGACCGTAGCTTATGTCAATTCTTTCATCTTCATTTTCGAAATTAAAAATGTGGAACCTAATCAATGTTCCCTATTGCTAGTTTATCGGCGGTGATTCAGATAAATAGAACTGAACGGAGTAGGACGATTTCGTGGTTTCTTCTTTCGTCTATCCTCTGTATTCTCTTCCAACCGTCGTTCTGCGGTTGTTCTTAGAGGGTTTAACAAGAGTATTTTAGTGGGATGGGGGTAGAGTTGCCCAGGTTGTTTAGCCCCATTCTGCGTTTCTCCTGTATTTGATTTCGAAACTGTCGGGTTAGAAAAATGAATCGTATCAGCTAGTGTTTGACAACTACGCTGCCAGGGGTATTGTGTGCATTGGTCACGATACACGCAAACACATTTTCTTGTGGGCGTTTCATCTTTACTTTTTTGGGCAGAGATTTGCGAAACCAGTTCACGAACAGTATTCTAGAGCGATTTTCGCCACCGAGCGAGTTGCCTAGGTAGGGTGACGAACATTTTGTTGTCGTCGTGAGAGAAAACACCGCGTTTGAACGCGAACGTCGCCGCGATGGTGTTGTGGACGCGTGTGCGCGTTTCCCATGTGTGCACCTGACATGCCACCGTTTGCTAAACCGGAGGTGGAAGGGCTTTCAATGCGGATTGTGGAATGTATACTAAATGGTCGACATTATTCTCATACGCTAACAGTCCATTATTCTTGTCACTTTTTTCCATTGTTCATTTTCGTCGTTTTTTGTCTGGAAAAAAAATACTTCACTTGCTAGTGTATCATATTTTACGAATATACTTGTAACGATAAGATATCTACCAGAAAAGTCAAAAGATGACCGAATTTTTTGAGACTAGCGCATATTTTTTGATTTTTCCGTTCACCATTTCAAAATTCCTGTACGTTTTCTTTTGTAGACGAAAATGGCTGTGGCGATGCGTCGTAATTGGTATGATGAGGATTTCGCCAGGAGACATCGCGATTCATGGTGGATTCGCGACAACTGGTACGACGATTGGAAAGATTGGCCTATGGACTGGCCTCGACCGAGAGATCTCATGGACAGGGTGGGCTAGACTCTGAACTCTCTATGTAGACTCAACTGTCACTCCACTCGTAATCTCGCTAAACCTCGACTATTATCGCTGCGCGCAACTACTGTGCATTTTAAGCAGCATGTTCCTAGATTAAATTGCTTTTAAATTAACTAAACGCTCGTTTTGGCAATCACCGTAGTTGTTTCATGAGCCCAATACTTGATGAAAAATAGAAAAAATACCAGGTCCATTAGAATTGACTAGCTCGGAGTAGATTTAGTCAAGTCACATAGGCATCTCGTAGATTCCGCTCCTACTTTGACCACTTTCGTATGCACACGATCTTACTTTGCCAGTCAATCAGAGGCCAGCCAGCCGGCGTCAGGCCCATTATGATCCGGTCGCCGTCACACTGTCAATGCCGCTCCTCATACTCGGCATCTATCGTCCTCAATTTCTATCACGCAATTGAAATCCGCCAATTATGAGCTTAACTGATCGTTATCTGCAGAAAGAGCGCTTTTAGCTAGTGGCGGAACTATTTTGAAGATGCATCGAGGCTTTCTGTTTTCTTGTTTTGGTGACGTGGTGACATTTAGTTTTGGCGAGATACCGATAACTGGTGGCGCGACTGGCCGTCGGATTGGCCTCGCATGGATGCTGTTATGCCAAGAGTTAGTTTCCATTTTACTCTCTTCTCTTGCTCTATAACCGTACATCACAACTAAGAGCATTAACTCAAGTAATGCTTCCTAGATTTTATCGATTTTCTTTTTTACACACTCTACTGAAGCATAGGGGCTTTGATACCGACGTTTCTCATTGTAGAATATATTGATGTTTCTGTGGAAACTATTGGAAAGTAGAGTCATGCCGGTTTTTTCGACGGCCTTTGTTTAACTTATGTCATTCCTTCTCATGACTATTGTACGAAAAGGTCTCGTCACCGGTAAAAATGGGTTGCGATTCTCTTCACGCCGCTCGTCAACACCTGTCGAGATTTTTATTACCGATGTTTGATATGGTTCAATAGAAGAAATCAGTTGTGCAAATATTACAATGGCAATAGTCCTCCGTACTGTGGGCGAAATTGCTCGACTGGAACTGGTTTTCATACAGTTGCACTGTGGATTAATTCGTCTGTTTAGAAATGGTGATGATTTTAGACACGTTTAGTCTGCCCGTATTCCGTTGGTATCGTAAAGATCATGCATCAACAACATGTTGAATAGTAACGAGATTCAAATTTCTTTGTAGTTCACCTCTCATCTGGATCAACTAGATCGTAATTGGCGTAACGATCCGTTTTGGCAAGACATCTATCCGCGGTGGGCTGAGCCGATTTTTAAGGTTCCAATGTTTTATTTTCGCTTGTTTAATGCCATGTTCGACAACGCTGGATGAGAACCTAGCAAAAAAAGTCCATGCATTCGAATAAACAATTCCATCATTTTGTTATAGGAAGGTATCGATGTGCATACCAATATCATCAATGATGAGAGAAAATTCGCTGTAGAATTGGATTGCTATCAGTTTAAGCCTGAAGAAATTCAGGTATAGTTAGTTTGTTGACTATTACTGAGCTTATACGTTTAGGTGGCTCGTGTAGCGTAGTGGTCGGAAGCAACCTGCAATACACATGGGATCGATCCCAGCGCCCCATGCTTACCAAGCCCTCTATCCCTCCGGAGTCTGCAAATTCGTACCAGACTTCTCTGGTAGGATTGCAACACCTGCTCGGTACATTAGTAGGCCACCACGAATCATTGTAAAGGCCAGATATGCATTCAATCACTTCCAAAGATGCTTAGTGAAGTCGAATGCACGGAGGATCCCTCAACGGTAGAAAAATGCCGACAGGTCTATCCTTTATTCTTTATACGCTCGTTCGGACTATTTCAATCCCAATTTAGAGTAACTGTGCTAAGGTCTTATGTGGCTATTTCTTTAAATGCTGGCATAACTGTATTAAAGCGTAGAAAAAGGTTTAACGTTGACCTAACCCTTATGAATGCGACGTTCTTTCGAATCTATTTGCAGCATCCTAAAGGTTATCCATTGAATGCACATTTGGCTTATATAACCTTTGGGGCCTAGCAGTTTACCAGCTTGGTGCTTTTATACTCCGAGATAGGTCTGGTGCGAATTTTCTGACCATAGGCGATGTGTGTTTTACAGTGCAGCTCTGTCCATTGCGCTACATGCCTTCAAAATCATAATTGTAGTAGTGAAAAAAATCCAGAAAAAAATCTTTTAAACTATTCACATTATAAAAGTGCATCGACCAGTTTTCTGCCAGAGAGCACGAAAGAATTGTTGATTCAGGTGAAAACACAAAACGACACATTGATGATCGAAGGACGTCATGAGGATGTACGCGATCGTGATAATTTCACAAAAATGTATTTTGTACGAAAATATCAGATGCCTCGTGATGTCGATCATGCTCTCATTTCGAGTAACATGGATTCGAGAGTAATTTTTGATTATACGATTATGTACGGAACCATTTCGACGGAAATCACATGTCTATCTTTAGGGCCGTCTTACTGTTGAAGCACCACGTCGTCCAGCTCCGTTGAACGCACGCGATCGCGTGATTCCAATTGAAAGTGCCGGTCAACGTTCCTATTCTTCGTCATCGCAACGGATCCACGAATCCACGTACAGAAGTGAGTACTGAAAGCGAACAAGTGCTATTGAAACACAATAAAACTTTCGTTACAACGATGAATAATATCCTTAGGACTCTTAATGTATCTGTAGCCGTTCATCGGCTATGTCTGCATAACAGTCTTCTTCATAACTTCACCCATTAATCTTTAATATTATCAATGTTGGCTGCAAGAACGAGATTAATAAAGTTGGGTCATCTCAAATGAATTAATTAACTAACCAGACTCACTACCGACATGCTCTGCTTCACATAACTTCCTTATCAGTGACGTCAAAGTATTTCGAATACATTTTTGTGAAATATAACAGAAAATTTAATAGTGGTCTCACTGCACATAAACCATATGTCAATATAGTTTATGAACTTGATTATGGTACTATTTTGATCGTTTCACATAGATGACAGCTCTTTTTTGCGGCATTTTGGGTTGCTAAGCGCTCGTCGTGAGGAACGACGGAGCTGCTACCTCAGCTAGCACAGTGCACGGTGTTCCTTAGTAAAGGACCAAATGATCACACTTCTCTCTCACTTTGATTTGTTAAACTTCTTGTTTTCTTTCCAAGGAATTCCGTCTTGGAAAGTTTGACATGCTCAGAACATTTTAAGACAATAGCGTTGATAAGTAAGCATCACGTTGTTCGTTAATTTTATTCTTTATAAGGAGCATCGTAGATATAAAATGACAATGAAGGTATGCTTTCCACCACACTTTAGATTCATGCTTGTAGATTTATAAGCTGAATTTCTTAAAGGAAAAGGCCTTAATCTGCAAAGCTTAGTAGCCTTTATGAAATGCTGAGAAATTTGCAAAACTCCGGACCACAGGTGTATGCAATGGAGAACAAACACGCGCTGTTGTCCTTACCGGGGAGCAGCGCACTCCGGGACCCGGATGGTGTAGTGGTGAAGTGCGCTGCTCCCCGATAAGGACAACAGCGAGTGTTCGTTCTCCATTGCATACACCTGTAGTCCGGAGTTTTGCAAATATCTCAGCATTTCATACGAGTTATATTTCGCAACATAACCTGCCATTAAGAAGAAAAAGGCAGTAAATAAAAGAGCTTAGTAGCTTTGTTTATAATGAAAAGGAGATTCAAAGGAAGTGGTAGCAAATTCTAGTGAACTTTTCTAAAAGAATTTACTAGCAGAATAACCTGCATTTGTGCACGGTGGACAAGTTTTACTAAAAGGTTATTACCTATTCCACCAGATTTAGTTGTACAATAAAAGTGTATGAAAGCATTTATTTATGTGATCTTATAAACTGATCTTCTTAAGCTGACGCGAGGTTGGTACAGATCTTCGTTATCGTTGTCGTTGTTTTCGATGTTATTGATCGATGGCTAACGTTTCGGCGACTTCGCCTTTCTCAGAGCCTGGACGTATTTTATGTTAGAATACTTTTTATTATTCGGTGGAAGAGAAAGGTTAAAGTGTTAATGAAGATCAAAATTTCACATAGACGCCATATTGAACAGAAAAGCTACTCACCGTGATGTTACGTGCGGGACTGGCCCACACGTAGTTCACGTGGAGTCGCAAGCAAGACACGCCTCGGGGTCAAAATATCATTTTGAAATAGGGCGCCAGGTCACGCTTGATAGTGAGGCATTCGTCCTTCCGGTTCATCTTTGGATTTTTGAAATTTATCCAAAACGCCTCAAGAGTTTTTTTATTTAGTTTCCCAAAATAATATTTCAGACGAAAGTAGGATCCCCTTTATGCTGCCCTTCATATCAAATGAAGTAAGTCACGCCATTAAAGAGTGCTTAAGAAAAAGTGGTCTTGAAAATTATGTAACGATTATTGACATCCCACCTAATACCCTACGCCGCCAGTTAGTTCGAAACCGTCTTTGTGATCGTTCGTGCAGCTCAGAAAACTGTATGATCTGACCTAACGGGAGAGACGGGGATTGCATGAGTTTAGGTATAATATACTTGATCTCATGTAATGCATGCGGCGAGGAATATATCGGGGAAACGGGTAGACCACTTTGTGTCCGCATAAAAGAACATCTAGATGGGAAAGCTAAAATCCGTTTAAACATCCCTCTAGGTACGCATAGGGCACAAAAGCACAACGGCGATGATTTTGAAGTGAATGTGCGGATCCTAGCGCAGGGATCAAAAACATCAACGCGCAAAACTCTTGAGGCGTTTTGGATAAATTTCAAAAATCCAAAGATGAACCGGAAGGACGAATGCCTCACTATCACACGTGACCTGGCGCCCTATTTCAAAATGATATTTTGACCCCGGGGCGTGTCTTGCTCGCGACTCCACGTGAACTACGTGTGGGCCAGTCTCGCACGTAACATCACGGTTAGTGGCCTTTCTGTTCAATATGGCGTCTATTTGAAAGTTTGATCTTCATTAATACTTTAACCTTTCTTTTCCACCGAACAATAAAAATATTCTAATATAAAGTACGTCCAGGCTCTGAGAAAGGCGAAGTCTCCGAAACGTTAGCCATCGATCAATAACATCGAAAACAACGACAACGATAACGATGATCTGTACCAACCTCGCGTCAGCTTGAGAAGATCAGTTTATAGGGATTACATAAATAAATATATCAACTATCTATGCCGAGGTTCACAGAAAGTCGGTCTTTCGAGTGTATGAAAGCATTTTGTTTCTTCTCCAGAGTCATCACCTATTTTTAAATCTTTAACTCAGCTTTTCATGGCTAACTCAATGCTTCTGGGAGTTGTGATGCAATTCTGAATTGGTTTCTGTCCATTTAAAACGAAACTTAATTGCAATAGAGTCAGCTTTCAATAGTTAACCAACTATGGACAATATCTCTCCCTCTCTATTTTCAGTTAGTGATGGGTTTTAATACAAGATAAATAAGGTCTTCGTATAACTACAGATGGATCGCACTCACCGCGCTCCACCGAGATTCCGCTCCATGTCCAAACTGGCGATAGTCGTTCGCGTGAGGTTTACGTATCGCGTGATAATAGCCGTGAAATGGACAGCGAACGTGAACGTGAACGCGAACGGGAACGTGAACGAGAACGTGAGCGCGACCGTGAGCGCGAGATATACGTACGACGCGAGGATGATCGAGATCGCGACCGTGAACGTGATAGAATCCGCGATCATGAAATCCGTCTCAGTCCTCGTACTAGTGACTACACAACGTCGTCTAAGTATAGGTATGTTTTCCAGGTTTTTTCGAGATTCGGCACTAAAACCGTGAAGTTCAATCACTAATCACAGTTGTTCCTACTGTGCTGCTCGTTAAGATACGAATCACACACTAGAGAAGTATCACCGCATTTCGTATCAACACAAAACGAAAGCCGCTCTTTTATGCATCCGACGAGAACAAGTGCTGATACCCGATCAGGTATGTCGTGTATTTGTGCTAAATTGTAGAAAAGACATTAACAGATAAGTGTGGCAAACGACGAATCATCGGCGCCACTTCATTTCTGTTCAGTTTATAGCTGTTTCCTGAAATGTGAGTTTAGAACAAGAAGTTGATGGGCGTCCATCCGATCAAGAAGTATCTGACTCGATTAAAAAGCAGCTCAGCAGAGGTGTCTAATATGTGAACTATCTTGTGTTAAATTTTTAGTTAAATCAGTCCATCTCGAAATGATCTCTATTATTCTGCATATGTATTAGAAAATAGTACATTGTAATGATACACCTATTTGACTGGTCAAAAGGTTGAGGACAACTTTTTCAGCTGCACAAGACAGCATAGCGGAGGAGTCCAGACGTGAAAGAAGTCGAGAATTCGCATCTGAGAGATACCAATCGGAGAGCAGAAATGGTAATTAGCAGATTTATTCTTATTCACCTAAGCAAATTCGATGTTTTGGGTGCTTGTTCTCATCGATGCCCATTGCTCGATTATTTGAATATTTTAGTGATGTTCTGAAAAAACTTGCAGTCCCAAAAATGTCTTTCATTTCACTGACATGGTTGTAATTTTAAGAGATCTATTCCTTGAAGTCAGCGAGAACAGTAGAACCATGGGAAGTTTTTTTGCGCTTCGAATAAATCTTGAAGAGTCCTTAGAAAGGAATTCAACAAATCTTGATATATACGGGAAGATCGGAAGATTTCAAATTTGAGCTAATAGTTTATGACAAAGAAATGCTCGACTTTTCTAAGAAAATATAGATTATTTGATTTTCGTGTGTTTGCAACACTTGTTATGAAGATATCTGGGACGAAAACATACATACGAACAACTTCTTTGTTTTTATTTAGTGCCTATTCATTTTTAATAATGCGCATGATGTAAAGCACAACCATGGGAATAGTAAGATATAAACAAAACCCGGATCCCCAAATGGGCTTCGAAACCGAAATTACCCTCGTTAGGGCTCTCGTGCTCTCCATCACACCAATCGATGCCCTTGCTTAGCCTTTCTCTCACGCATGTTTAACGAACACGGAGTAAAAAAAGCTTAAAACATTGTGACTCTGACAGCAGCTTCTACCTAACTGGATGTAATGTTGACCGAATTTTGCTCATGCCTCACCATCCCTATATATGTGAGCAGTTCTGATTGCTGCATTTGTTGTAGGTTATCGCGTGGAATCACCGTCATCGACTTCTGGCGGTGGTATTCTGAGGAATTCTGATCGACCTGAATCTCGTTCGGAAAGCGTGCGCAGCGTTCAAATTTTCCGAAAGACGTTCGGATAGCTGATAGAGACGCTTATTCCCGTCATTTCCTCAACCAATCGCTGTCTTTTTATTTGTTGCCGTATCCTTCAATTGTGGGACGATGCTCATTCGTGCTGCACGTTTTCAGTGTTCTTTTCGCACTCTTTTACCTTGTTTTGAACTCTGTCTTTTTGGATTATTTACTAGGTTGCTTATCTGTTCCTTCATTGAAACCCATATAAGATATTTTGCACTGAACATAAATCCAGAAGAACAGGAGTTCACGTGAAAGCAGTTGATGTTGACATTCATAGAGTTCAAGAACTTATGAGCGTCCACTATAATCAGAATTGTGTTTATAACTTGGGATTTCATAGAGTTTAACACATTCAGTTTGAAACCCTCATAAGAATTAAAGCATCAAGAAACTATAGGTTCTTGGTGTTTTTTGCTTAATCTGAAAACTGTAGGAAAAATGAAAGCATCGAAAGGCTGTATACGCCAAAAGACCTGAGTTTCTCATTTTACCTTGCTTACATTACTGAATGGTGAAAAACGTGACATAATTTCGGCAGCTTGACCTTAAATGACGACATGTCCTTAAGTTTATCTTGAAGTATTTCCAGTACCGCTTTGATTCTAAAAATAACCGCTATGGATAAATGACTGAAATCACCGTGGCTTTGAAGAAGGCAGCGGTTCGAAACGCTTGCTATAGTAAGGATTTGTAATAACAACTTAATGTAAGTTTGTGGATAAGCTAAGACACCCTAGTGGAAGTGGAAAATCGCAGAGTTAGCAGAACACTAACTAAAAGACAAAGTTAGGTATCGGAAAGGATTTAATACAGCGTATCAAGTCCACGTAATAACGAAATTCAGAGTAAAAGCTGCTACTGTGTACCATCTTAAACAACATTGTGAAGATTCATTTTTGCAGAAACGCAGAAAAGGATTAGACTTAGATTTTTTCATATATGATTTATATGGTCCGAAATGCTCACTCGATGAGAGCATGGTGTTCTTCATGTCTCCTCGTCGCCATTCTGTGTTAGTTCCTCCGTGTAATATGCTAGAAGTCGTTGTACAACGCTGGTAATTCAATTTGTAGAGCAGGGATCCAATAGTATCTCCTTCGTCAATATTACCTTCCATGTCATGTTTTCCTGTAGAAGACTCTAGCGGAAAGAGAAAGACTCATCTATTCTCTACATGTCGCCATTGTTTTAATGGGCCTGATCTCACCTTCGCTGCAGCTCAATGTTCGGCGTTGTCGATGATGATTTTGTAATGAAACACTCACCCTTATCTTTTGAGGAAAAAACTTTTATTGCTGGGTGATTGTTGATAGCACCGTTAGGGTAAAAAGGCTGGTTGAAAGAAAAGCAGATTGAGGGCCTCAGTGATGCCGTGCGCAACACTTGAGCGCCCGAATATTGTAATCGCAGCTTGATCCGGCCTAAGTTCGAAGTTTTGCAAATGTCTTAGCATGAAATGCGATGTCAATAGAGAACAGGTTGTAAAAATCACTAAAAGATGAACTAAAAAGATAATTACAATTCTACTGTCACTAAGAGAGAAAATCGTGTTCGCTCGGCAGACAATGCACTTCCTCTTCGCTCTTAAAACACCTAGTCGTTCTGAACTTCAACAAACGGGGACGGCTACATGTATATGGACTACCAAAGGATAGCAATCGAATACTGAAGACTGAATGGAAAAGACTACGCACCTTTCTACGAAAGAAACAAGATCAGATGTTCCCCAAGCGGAAGAAGCGCGGGACGAACGATAACCATCGTGCTCAGATTTGAAAGACGGCCCCTTGTGGAGAATAGTGGTTGGGTCAATGTTGATTTGCCTATTAGGTCAAATGCAAAAGTAACTTTGCAAAAAAAATTCGAAGGTTTTATGAGTAAATCGCGTAAAACGGCTTTAAGAGAGTACAGAAACACCGCTAACGAAGGTCAAAGAAATCACAGTAGGATAAATAATGTGCAAGAAATTTCAACGTTAACGTTGATAGGAGGCACGACTCCCCTGGTGGGACGCGCTAGTTATTGGAATTGTGCCCAAGTTTCTCACCATTCTGAACCCGTTTCTAAACTATCCTAGCGTAGGGTCTCATGTAATTTGCACCAACTTCAAGATAGACTCCCTGAGAAAGTTAGAGATGAAGCACTGAATAAGAGCGAACAACCTGAAGTACGGTCACTACCAATACCACCACTTCCTCAACTGTTCTTTAGATAACAAGAACTCAATAGTGAAGTCGATGTTAAATTTGGGACTTACGAATGAAACGTTCAAAGTCCTTAATCACTATTGCGCTAAGAGATATTGCTCCAACCTCACAGAAGTGCAAAAATAAGGTATGAGGGAGGATCGAGTGCTTATAACGTTGAAAAACATAAGACTATCTGTTAGTGATAAAGGTGGAGAGTTTGTAGTAATTCCCTATCAGTTAGACGTTGAGATAACGAAAAAAACATCTCGAAGATGCTTTCCTTTATCGTACATCGTCTGATAACGAATTTAAAAGTCAATACTCAAAAGTAAACAACGAATGAATTAAAATGGCAAAAGCTGCTCGGTTATAGCCATTAGTTATCTCTCAACTCAAAGTTGATTTACCATTATGTCCAGTCTTACACTTACTTGTTAAAACTCGTTAACGCGATTTATAGCCCTAATACTTACTTAATTGTTAGAACGCATTCTAGCCCATATAACGAATGCCCAGATATTTCGGAATCATCTACATAAAGCGCTTCCCAATAATGCTTGTGTGATGAAGTCCTTCGATTTCACCGCACTTTATACAAACGTGTCGAATGACTCGGCTAAGCAAGCCATCTCGAGTTAATTATACAGCACGAAGGAGCAACAAACATGTATGCATTCACGATTCAGTAGTTTATGCCACTCCTAAAGGAGCGCCGAAACAGCTCAATTTTTGGATTGTTCAGGAGGTGTTACCCACAAATGAGCGGTTTGCAATGGGGCAACGATTGTATCAAGCTTTGCCACCGCATTTTTGTCTAAGGCGGAAGCATCACTAGCCTTTCTCCGGCCACTACTCTACTGTAGATATATAGACGATTGGTTTGTCATTTTCTCAACAACACGAGAGAAAATGGCCAAGTGTTTTGAGTGAATAGTGGTTGAACGAACAGTCATGATACATTAGGGTTAGCGTGGAAAAATTGAAAAAAAAATTGACTTGCATTCCTGAACATGCAAGTTAACCTGTCCGAAAACGGCTCCATTACGAAGACGTGCCGAAAGCCAAGCAGTGAAAACACACTAGTTCGCTACTTCTCCTCTCACTCCCCCATACACAAAACAGTGTACTTAGACGAAACATGATTCGAACAACGACCAACCAGTGTGTGCACAGAAAAAGAGCTGAGGGAGGAGTCCCGGAACATGGAGCAGCAAATAGCCATTTTTAATCGCTGTGAAACTCTAGCTCCACTGTATGGGTTTAGAGGGAAACCGAAGTTCCCGAGCGATAACACTTGCAAGATTGAGGTCTTCGTTTATTCTGCCCTTTATTTCAAATAGAATAACTGCAGCTATAAAACGTTGCTTATGAAGGGCAAGTCTGGAGAATTTGGTAATCGTAATTGAGGTGCCATCGAACACTCTAAGAGGCCTTCTAGTCCGAAACCGCCCGTAGTATGGCCTTCCACCTTCTGTGATTGCTTCTTTCTCATTTGAGTCAAAGGCCTTCTTCAAATCGATAAAAGTGAGAGAGAAAGGTTGAGTTTTTGGGTTCTGTTGATAAAAAAGCATCATATACTATGCGGGTTTTACCACTTGAAATCATATATCTTTCCTAAAACAGAGCGCAGTCGAGGCATGTATAACTACTGTATAAATAGTAGTGTTTCAAAGCCAAACCTAGTTAGTCCCCTCTCAAAGACTTAGTTGCTTATTAAAACATATAAGCTTACCTCAACTGGTGATATTACGTCAACGAACCCATGATCATATAAAGTTAGACCTATCATCAGTTGTATAGGCGGGTCAACGGATAAAATAACGTGGTTCCCAAACCTTATCCTAACCCAGCTGCTAAAATTCATTCCAACCTATCTACCTAACACCAAGATATTTCTAGACCACCTATGGCGCGTGCAACCAAACACCACGCATGTAATGGAGTCAATCGATGTTACGACACTTTATACCAACGTGCCCAATGACTCCGCAATGCTAACCATGCTCAAGTTGCTCGTAGAGTATGAAAAGAAGACAAAAATGTACGGCTTGTCGATTGCGCAACTAATGACTCTTTTAACACATATTTCGAAACCGACTTTCCTTGAACCTCGGTATCACTAATCAATATGTATTCTTTCTTTGATGAGCTTACACGAAGTTGATAATGATATTTATTTTCGGCTGACGTTTCAACGTCTTCGTCTTCCTCAGAGCCGATGATACGAGTCGATGGTCCACGCTTGTTATTCGTCTCGACGTGGCTGCTTCGCCTTCGTGTCGAGTCAGGTCTTCCTCAGTGAGCCATCTCCTCAAATGAGGCATCCTCACTCATAACAAGCGTAGACCATCGACTCGGATCATCGGCTCTGAGAAAGACGAAGAAGTCGAACCGTTAGATGAAAATAAATATCATTATCAACCTCGTGTAAGCTCATCAAAGAAAGAATACATATCTCTTAACACAGTGTCTTAGTTGTTCAATCTTTAGGTGGTCTGGAAAATATTTTGCACAAATTATAAGGCTGGCCATGGGGCAGCGTTTATCACTAAGCCTTGCCATTGCTTTCATGNCTAAGGTGGAAGCTCCAGTTCTTGATCACCGACTCTTACTCTACTGTCGATACATAGACGACTGCTTCATCTTCTGTTCCACACAAGAACAGATGGATGAGTGAATTATTAAACCGACAGTCAGAGTATATAAAATTTACACGAGAAAAACCTACCGAGAACTGGTTTCCATTCTTAAACATCCAAATAGAGCTCTCAGCAAGTGGCTATGTAACAAAATGGTATCGCAAGCCAAGTAGTAAAAACATTCTAGTTCACTGCCTCTCCTCTCATCCTTCACACATGAAAAAAGCACTTATCAAGAACAGGTATCGCACGGCTAAAAATGTGTGTACAGGAGAAGAGGAAAGGAAGGAATCGCGAAACCTAGCACGAAAATATGCCATTTCCAATGGCTACGAAGTAGAAGCCGCTCGGGTTAGACGAAAACGTTGTGTAGTTTCCCAAAATAATATTTCAGACGAAAGTAGGATCCCCTTTAAGCTGCCCTTCATATCAAATGAAGTAAGTCACGCCATTAAAAAGTGCTTAAGAAAAAGTGGTCTTGAAAATTATGTAACGATTGTTGACATCCCACCCAATACCCTACGCCGCCAGTTAGTTCGAAACCGTCTCTATGATCGTTTGTGCAGCTCAGAAAACTGTATGATCTGTCCTAACGGGAGAGACGGGGATTGCATGAGTTTAGGTATAATATACTTGATCTCATGTAATGCATGCGGCGAGGAATATATCGGGGAAACGGGTAGACCACTTTGTGTCCGCATAAAAGAACATCTAGATGGAAAAGCTAAAATCCGTTTAAACACCCTTCTAGGTACGCATAGGGCACAAAGCACAACGGCGATGATTTTGAAGTGCCTGTTCGGATTCTAGCGCAGGAATCAGAAACATCAACGCGCAAAACTCTCGAGGCGTTTTGGACAAATTTCAAAAATCCAAAGATGAACCGGAAGGACGAATGCCTCACTATCACGCGTGACCTGGCGCCCTATTTCAAAACGATATTTTGACCCCGGAGCGCGTCTTGCTCGCGACAACACGTGAGCTACGTGTGGGCCAGTCCCGCACGTAACATCACGGTTAGTGGCCTTTCTGTTCAATATGGCGTCTATTTGAAAGTTTGATCATCATTAATACTTTAACCTTTCTTTTCCAACAAACAATAAAAATATTCTAATATAAAGTACGTCCAGACTCTGAGGAAGGCGAAGTCGCCTCGCATGCTCTATACGAACTCAGTTACATTGTCCCGCACTCGCGCAATCACCATCTCTACCGTGAGTGCGAATTATGGATTTCATCGTTGTGCACTGACACTCATACAAACCGTCGCAAACGAACTATCGACGATAAGTGCTCAGAGGTTTTCCAGTAAGAGCTTCCGACGTCTATAGAGCTGCTTTTTGAAGCATCGCTTCGTAGCTGTGCTTAATTCGTCACTGATATAGGGTAGATTAAACGGAAACTTTTTCTTTTAGTGGACTTGTTCTATCGGCAAGTGGTTCTTTTCTCTAACGATATCCGAAGCAGCTATCGTTTCNTTGTCATGTCACCTCAAGTGATTGTTCCTTCTCATCTCCTCATCGACACGCATTGGTTGCTCACGAAAACATATTCCTCACAAAGGCACTGTGTGATTTGGTAAATTCCTACGACATCCATGGGTTAAGCTTTCTCGGCTACCAAATTTTCCTTAGATGTTCCAATACAGTTGAGATGCTCACAATAAGTTTAACTGCTTTAGAGCGAATCACCGTGCTTATATTTGACTTCTCCAAAGCCTTGGATTCATAGCCGTCAAAAGGCAGAAGAACATTCGCGACCCACCCCATTTTCAACGTCAAATTCGCCACGACGATCAACCACACTCACACTGTGCATTCGTTAACACTTCCGTGGCCTCATACCTCATTAGTATTTCGCGCCGTCTACGGAACAGTGCGGTTGAGTTCTAATACGTAAAAACAGCTTGTCGAATTTGTTAATTATACATGCGAAATTCCGAAAAAAATTGGAACCTTTAGGAATGGTTAGGAACTCAGTTTGCATGAAGATAAACCGTATAAAATAAGCTCTCGACTGTTACATAATAGCACAACATTCGAAAGAAAAAGCCAAAAACCGATATACAACAAATAAACGGCTCTGAAGAAGGCGAAACAGCCGAAACGTCGGCTATTGCATCCTAATAAATCCTATAATAACAACCTCGTGTCTGCTTATTGAAGAAAAACATCGAATTATTAATCAATGCCGAGGTTAAAAGAAAGTCGGTCGTGGGTATCCCATTTGCTTCCTTATCGACGAGATCACTAATCCCTGCGCTGCCACCATCCTCACTTCGCTATGTTGTAATTTAATTATGCTATGAAATATGTTGGTCACGGATTTTACAGACTAGAACTTAAGATTTCAAAGTTCAATTTCGATAAATACACTTCTGCTAATTCGAACTCTGGGCTATGCANATTGAAGTGCCCATCGAAGTGGTCGTTTCTCCAGTGGCCTATAAAGATGGATAACTAGAGCTGGAAATCGGTTCTCCCAAGGGTGTCCTATTGAGTAGCTCTCCTGGTATCCTCCTTACCAATGTTTTCACAATTTATCAATCTATATTATTTGTTTTAAAAGTTGATTGATCTTGTTGTTAGTCGGTTTATGAGTTCTTATCAAATCACGAAGTTAATTCATAGTTCCAAGAATACATTTAGACTATGTACCATTTGCTCTTTTGAACATAGCAGTTACAGTCTCGCCAGTGTCGCATAATTCAACGGTGATTTCGCCATTTATTTCCTACTTTATGGTTTCGCAGTGGATCCCTCCTATTCATGGCGTAGCCAACACAGTATTCTGCAGGCCTATTCCGAGGCTGGCGTCGGATCGGTAACACAGAGTTTCGGCACCTGTAAGAAGCATATGCTTGACTTCTCCATTAAGAGAACTGTTCGAACATCCGGCTAAATTTAGCACAAATCTTTTTCGAATTCTGTTCAGAATAAACTGTCACACGACATATTTTTCTCAGGAAGTGGTTTGATGATAGCATAGGTGCATTATCAACTTCAGCAATGTTTTCATAATCGTAAACCTTGGTGTCATTCATCTAAGAATCTTTGCCCGTAGTGAATCCCTCATGCGTTGAGCAAACACGTCTGAGTGATAAAGCGAAAGGATAGTTGTATATTGGTGAGGTTCAAATCTTGCCACCAACTTACCATTGTTCTTATTATAATAGCTGTGATCAATCATGGACTGGTAGTGTATGAAAGACACAGAAATACACTCAAAGCGATTTGCAAAAGACTTCCTAATGTCGCCAACAATGTGATTGAGTGTTGGAGAGTGCTAATATATGAAACTAATAACGTTAATACCCTTACGCCAAAGGTTCTATTGTCAATAGTCCGAATTTCCTACTCTTTAAGTAATCTTGTTCTCGAAAAGCAATTGTTTGATATCGAGGAAAGAGCACATTGTCTGACGAAACACGTTACGAGCGTTTGAATTCTCCTGTGCTAAGGTAAATTTGAATCATTTTCTCAAAGTCATTTGTTCGCTGAATATCATACCATTGTAAACAACGTATGCCACTTCACTGTGACTGATNGATTATACTAACACGCCGTGGAAAGCTAGTTTGACAGCGTACATCGATTTACCATTCCATCACTGTGCGGCTTCAACGAAGAATGACGGAATGAAACAATCGCAAAAATCAAGTTAAAGGTCACTACGCATTAGATTCTAGAGGTCAGAGCAATGAGGTCCGTTTTTTTTTTAGTGTGTTTAGCGTTTTAATACCCAGGTATAGCTTGTCGATCTCTGAACGTGGGGCTGCGTTTATTCACGGGTAGCTTGCCAGTCTCTCCCAGAGTGGACTTGGAGCTTATTTGTTGGAGTCGGGTGGCGTCGTTTCGTCTCTTCCAGTCCGATGGCATCTTACCTTATCCCTGTTTCCTGCGTAAAAGCCTCCAAAAAAAACTCAGATGAGTGTGCATTGTTTGCAGAAATCGTCACCTTAGTCTTTTCCGATTAAGGCAACTTAGAAGGGCTCTGACGTTCTAACAGCTTCTCCGTACTCGTCGTAGCCAACGCTCCCAGAATCGGAAGCCCTTTCGGGTTAGAGAAATGAGGCCCGTTCCATTTACTGTGCTTAGCTTTCGGATACTCACGTTTAGCTAGCTAAACTCTGAACGTGGGAGCTGGGTACACTCACAGGTAGCTTACCAATATCTACCAGAGTGGACATAGAGCTTATTTGTTGGATTCAACTTCTAACCGCCTCCAATATACTTCCCTATCATTTGATTGCAGGCTTTAGCCGAGTTAGGTCGTAGAATACAATCCGCAAAAACGAGGGCACACCGACGCACTTATGTATGAATACGTCCTTGTAAATACGCAACGATGTCGCGTGTAGTGCAGTGGTCACAGACGCCCTGCAGTACACATAGGATCGAAACCGCGTCCCAGACTCAGCAAGTGTTTCAGACATGTCTGAATGGTTAGCGGTGCCGACTCGATACATCAGTGGGTGCCACCGCAGGTCATTAAATAGGCCAGGCATACATTCAATCACCTCTAAAGATACTTTATAAAGGCGTATTGCATGAGCAATTCCTGAAGGATTGGTGAACGCATAGTGTATTTAAGTACAGTAGGTATGTGCCACATCATCACAACAGAATTATGGCAATCATTTATCAGACTTATCTGCGTCTCGGCGAAGAAAGGTCGCTTTTTGTTTGCGATTAACTTCCTATCGGCCGGCTTGGGACGCGTTACGTTACATGGCGGCTAACCGTCGTTAGATCCGTTTTTGAGGGAGATCCGTGGTGAATTGTAGTAAGATGTAGTAAATACCAAATTGTGCACCCCCTAAGCAATAGAGTAAGATCTCTCCTTTATTTGTTACATTACTGTCCACTAGTCGAAGAAGGACCGTCTGTCGTCGTAAAAGCAGCGTGTCCGGAACATCTGAAAAATAAACGATGTTGAGAATGCTCTAACATTTCTAATGTAAAGTGATTAAAAACTTTCCATTGGCCTAGTGTAAGTTTGACAATCCGAAACTGTATTACTAATATCATCATTGACCTACAAGACAACGTGTGCCTTTCGCCGTGAATCGCAATGGACAACCGCTTTGCAACTGCAAGACACTAAGTGATTCCGAGCGCTACGAGGTGTGTTGTTGATAGCAAAACGTAGAGTTTGAATTATTTGAGATTTATCAGCTGCGAGATGTGCTTTTTAGAGCCAGCTTTTTATAAGTGGTGAGTTTTACCGTTTTATAGGTAGCCTCTAGAACTCAAAGCTATAGGTCTTTTTTCGGAATTCGTTTTCGAAATACACAACTAAAAGCTCAAGTCAATCACGTTTTCTGCTGTCTTCTATAGACGAATCGTAAGCGACGAGAAATGACTGAGTGCTCATTCAGTCGCGTGTAAGTGAAATGGTAAGAAAGGGATGATATTTTTTTAAAGGCAACAACGAAGCTCTACACCCAGAGAAACAGTGTTGCCATAATTTGATCATCACCTGTATCACTTATAGTCCCGTTGATCGTCAAGTGACACAGCCAAGAACTCTAACCATCGGGTCGGCAGTCTTTCTGCGGTACGTTTGACATCTCGCGGAATCCACTCACTAACGCCTCTTGTATATTAGTTTTCGTTTACACTCAATGAGCGTTCGGCCCACCTTATCTTCGATTAGCGCAGAAAAGTTGGTGTTACTGCTGCTCATAAATTTTCCTTCTATTGTAAACTCATTGCAAATTTTGTATGATAATCGAACGAGTGGTTGTAACTGCTTTCGGCGAAGTGGTATCGCCTTGTCGAACCACTGTTTTCCGTCGCCGAATATGTCCTTGTAAGAAGGTTGAATAGTGATTGATGAGCTGATCCGCAGATCATGAAGAACATTGATTTACTGGATAGCGATGCTGTGGTCCAAAATGTTCACAGCCTTTTTTGGTTTGTGTCCTTTTTTTGACGTACGACACCATATGAGATGACCGCGTGAGGGAAATACACGAATCGTATTGCACCCACTGCATTGGAAAGCAGACGAAGAGTATTGCACTAACTGCATCTCATTTCTTAAAGATTTATTTTGCCACGTAAAACATCCCTTCACTGTTTTTGCATAAAACTTGCAGTTCATGCATTCATCCAGTGACTTCAACGAAACGTGTGCTTTGTCACAAGTTTGCACACTCAAAGGCAGCAACAATTGCTGACTTTCTTAGCATATCTCCCACAGCATCTGTAATTGTGTCTTGACATCAACTTGTGACATCGATGTAGACGAAAATCATTCGAAAGGATTTTGTCTTGGTCGGATTGTCGAATTAGTATAGCTAAAAGGTCGAAAAGGTGTCACCTCAGTGGAGGACCAGCATGACCGTGCTATTGCACAAGAAGCGCGACCCCCACGATATCGGCAACTATCGCCTAATCTGCTCGCTATCTGTCGTCTACAAGTTTTTCACTCGAGTCATCCTAAGCACGATTGACAGAACACTGGACGAAGGACAGCCATGTAAGCAAGCAGGATTTCGAAAAGAATTCAATATGATAGACTATATCCACACGATAACAACACTCACTGAAGAATTGCAGGTGTACAAAGGCCGCTCTGACTTACTTTTATCGATTTAAAGAAGGCCTCTGACTCAGTTCAGATAGAAGCAGTCATGCAAGCCCTAAGCAATCAAACTGTCCCCCCTCAGTATATAACGACTCTTCGTGCGCTATATAAAAGCTCTACAACCTAGATATCACCATTCTACATCTCTATTAACATTGACGTCAGAAGAGAAGTTAGGCAAGGCGAAACCATCTCGCTAAAATTATTCACCGCCACCCTCGAGAACGTCATGCGAGCATTGGAATGGGATAATTTGGCTTCACGGAAGGTATCGTCCTTATAACACCAAACATTAATCAACCGGAACGTATGCTTCCCGACTTTGATACAGCCTATGAAAAATTTGACCTTCGGCTATATCTCCCAAAAAAGGTTCATCAGGAACGGATTAGTTACGTATTCCTCATCCACGCTCAACGGAAGCAATATCTTGGAATGCTCCAGCTACGTTCACCAAGGCCAGCAAATCAACACGATGAATAAACATAACTTATTTCGAAACCGACCTTCCCTAAACCTCGGTGTGACTAATCAATATGTATTCTTTCTTGATAAGCTTGCACGAGGTTGATAAATATATTTATTTTCGGCTAACGTTTCGACGTCTTCGTCTTCCTCAGAGCAGGTGATCCGAGTCGATGGTCCATCCTTGTTGTTCGCCTCGACGTTGCGTCTTCGCCTTCGTGTCGAGCCAGATCTTCCTCAGTGAGCCATCTTCTCGAATCATCGAATCAAAACATAACTTAGTTTCCAGGATCGACTTTCTATTAACCTCTGCATTGGAATATGATTGCGTCGTTTTCTTGTTCAGCATTCGCGAGGTTTTTAAACAGCATACATTTGCTTCCATAGAAAAACACAACACTAGCTGACGTTTCGGCAGTATCGCCTTCTTCAGAGCCGCTTTTTACGTGACTTCCAATGAGGATGTTTAGAACAGCTGATTATAGTCGCATCTGGTTGATGACGGAAGAAGAAGTCGATACTGCTGAAACGTCAGCTAGTGTTGTATTGTAATGTGTTTTTCTACCGAAGTAAATTTATGCTGTTTAAAAACCTCGCGAATGCTGAACAAGAAAACGAGAAATGACTTAGCTTCAGAGTTGAGCAGAAGGATTCGAGCTGCTTAGGAACCTTCCAGGAGCACCTAGGATGAGGTGAAGAGAATAAAGAACACCCGACTCCGCGCCTACCTTTCGACTATAGGATACTTCCTGTTTTAACGTATGCGTCAGAACCTGGTCGTTGCACAAGCAGAATAAAAGATCACTTAGCATTACTGGAGTATAACCCGTATAACATACGTGAGGGAAAGGATTTCAAGCTCGGACCTACGTCAACGTTCAAAAATCAAAGATGTCGCTCTGTACGCCTAACTGCTTAAGATAAACTGCGCCTGACACTTAATACATATGAGCGACAACGAAGAGCCGTTATTGACTGGATTCCTCAGGATGTCAAACATACTGCAGGGAGACAACCGACTCGATGGTTAGGGTTCTTCACGAAGAGCCCGAAAAAAGGTATGATGTCGAATAAAGCCCTAGTGCGAGCTGGACCCACTGGACTACTCTTGCTTGCCATAGGTAAAGTGGAAGGCTTGCTGGCGTACGCTCGAGTCAATGGACAATCAACAGAAAAACAGGTGGCACAGGTGATAGCTAAAAGGCCGTGTGCGACAACGTAATTGGCTAAAGAGGGGGTGAATAATCCCTGACTAATACAAACCACAATCACAACGTTGCTGAGATATTTGCAAAACTCTGGACCGCAGGTGTCTATGGTGGGGAACGAACGCGCTATTATCCTTTCCGGGGAGTAACACGTTCACCACCACACCATGCGGGTCCTTTGTTTCGCACGTCTCTCAGCTATTTCTATCGATCTTTTTGCCACAGCAATCACCCGTCAGCGGGGTTGATCTGGGGAGCGCAAATCGGCTTAGTAACCTGCCATGAAAATTATAGAAGGCAGAAAACAAAACGTTAAACAAACCACAATGACACGAGACACGTGAGTCAATGGGAATTATGTTGTCGCCAGTCTACTACTTTCCTTCGCATGTATGCACAACTCCCAATGGCAGATTCCGATGCTAACCTGTGTGCGTTTGAATGATTTAGGTAAGCTGTAGATGAGAAAACAAAGCCATCTTTTTTTGCTGTTTTTGTCGAATAGAAATAGCCACATGCACTCATGGAAGGATTCGTAGAGGTTTAAACCTTCTCTCGGTCGATAGTGGCTGGAGACCGCTGGTCTGGTGACGACGTGATAACGCTGTACCACAGTTTCTTTGGGCATCCAAGGAAAACAACGCTTGACAAGCATTTAATATTTAAGAAGAAAAAGTTGTAAACCTTAAGTAGTAACCGAACTTACACGTGAATCCGACCGATTCCTTGGATGAAGGTTGCAAGACAACGAGACGAATATAGGAAGTGTTGGGACTCGTATAACATATGAGAATTGGTAGTCTAAGAATACCCATAGTTTGGTTACGGAGCTCTTCAATATCAGACATGGTGTTTATGCGGCAGAGACCTACCCTGAGTTCGTGTGCGCCCGATGGCTAGTACAAGATCACTTTTGGTCTGAGTTTCTCACCTGGGGATATGTCATGTAACGTGGAGATCAATCACCTTGAGTTCGGTGGATAAAACCTTTGTGATATCCTCCAGTCCTTGTTTAATATTTTCGCTTTGCTCTGTCATTTTGAGAAATATTTTTAGACATTCTGGCCTACTGTCCTAAGTGGCAAATATTCCTCTTCCTTCACGGCTTCTTTGTTTGTCGAATCTTTCAGATATTTTTGCCCTAAGGTAAAAGATGAGACTTCTTAGTGAACGGAAAGTGAAGACCTCTGAATTGTTAGCTACCTAGAAAAAGTTTTGAGTTGAAAAACTTTATTCAGGCCAAAATCTGGACATGATACTACACAAAGTTAGTTGACATATTTTGCGGTTTTGGTGTGGCGCATTACGAATCCCACTGAAACTGCGCTACCATTTCTATAAACAGTTTTTTAAAATAAGAGCCGAAGATTAATCACAGACGTCTAGAGTAGATTACAAAGTTATTTTCTGACATCCTTGTATACTGTGCAAGCAATAAGCACGGAGCAGTGAGATTTCCAGCTCGCACTGCAGTTAGTAGAAAAACTTTGTGGCCATCGTCTTAAGTTTCCATGTTCCGCTGGATAAGTTTACGTCAGAAAAATTTGGATTACGAACTTATGGCAGGAATTTATGTTTCTGGTGGAGCTGGATACAAGTATGAAAAATTGCTGGTTTAGCATATGAGGTCGAAAAGGTCAGAGAAGTCTGGGGCAGCAAATTTGAATGTGCTCTGTCCAGTGTCAGACTAGCTGTCGGTACTGAAAATATATGAACTGGCGATTCTCAGCACTGACTCACGAAAATGGTGAAAGTAAGTGGGAGCGATGAAGAGAGAAGCGGCAACTGTGTGACTTCTGCATTTCGACACATATTTATGTGTTCCCATTTAAGGTGCATTTCTTATTCCGTACGTTATACTGTTAATATTATTTGGGATACCAACAATGTCTCTTGAAATGGCCATCTGTTACAGCGCTAGCATTGGCCCATCGACGGTCTTCAAGCACTAGATGTCGACCTTACAAGGTATAGGTAGTACCAGTTCTGCTTGTAACCGCGCTCTCTTGAAGATTATTTCAGAGATCGGATGTTCGATGACTTGTATGGCGCCCACAGTTTGCATTTCCTGTTGTGTAATAGTTACATGGAGTTTCCCATATTTATTTTCATCGTTTTTTTGATGGAATATTACCACGGCAAATTTTCAATAATAAATGGAATCATATACGCAGCTCTAAAGTTTTAGAACATCTGACCAGGCTCGATTCACGAAACGGATAAAACTGGGAAGGGTAAAATAGGTGAAATTTCAATGTTCCAGGCTGTAGAGTAAAAAGTAAAATAGAATAATGCAAGCGTCAATAGCGTAGTCAACCGGTTGCTTTCAATGAGACCTATATCCGGGCAATGCCGGGGCCGATGAGAACATTCCTCAATCAGTGCTTCACGTAGATTCCTTTTTCTTGAAGATTGAAGTAGGTACGAACACTGACGCAAATTTTGTATGCCGTAGCATAAGGCACTGGAGACGTTTCTTGTCAATCACCATGATGTTTAGCCATCTTGTGACAGCTCTCCCTCTCTTCATGGAACCTTTATGGTTCCTTCGTGTAAATTAAATGCCATGCTAGGAAAGATTTCATACTTCAGAAGATCTCATCTGGTTGTCAACCATCATTCATCCAGTGTTCAAGTAGATATTTCGCAATGTCTATTTTCATTGAGACATGCTTTTCAGAAATGTTATTACGAGAAGATCGCAAGAAAATTAAGATATCGGCCGAATTGATTGGTCATCGTTTTTAACACTGATGGCCATATGGCGGCTCTTATTCTTAAATCTGAGAAAAGGGCAAAAGTATTTGGGAAAACTTGCTAATGTAAGAGCTTCAATTCCTGTGAACTCGGATTTGGTCTGAAATTTATTAATACTTCAATGATGCTGAGATATTTACAAAACTCCGGACCGCAGGTGTATGCGGTGGGGAACGAACGCGCTGTTATCATTTCCGGGGAGTAGCGCGTTCACCACCACACCATGCGGGTCCTTCGTATCGCCTGTCTCTCAGCTGGTTCTATCGATCTTTGCCACAGCAGTCACCCGTCAGCGGGATTGATCTGCTGGGCCAAATCGGCAACGAACTCAGTTAATCCGAAGCTGTAGTTGTAATCACTATTTCAACTTATTATTTTCTGCCTGCTCTTTTTTAATGGCAGGGTATATGGCGAAATTCACGAGAAACTGTGAGACAGGCGAAACGGAGGACCCGCATGGTGTGGTGGTGAACGCGCCACTTCCCGGAAAAAATAACGCGTTCGTTCCCCACCGCATACACCTGCGGTCCGGAGTTTTGCAAATATCTTAACATCATTGAAGTTATATTTCGCAATAATATACACAGGCATTAAAAAATAGCAGGCAATAAATAATAAATTGAAATTGTGATTTATACTGCTTTGATCAGGCCTTCATCTCTGTATCTTATCACTACTATGGTTTTCGTTCGTGCAGTAGCGCTAGAAGGTTCTGGCGAGAAATTGTGNTACTACTTGGAGAAGCCGGAGTTTCACTCCCTACATGTTCAGTCTTAGAATCAGAATATATTAGATATTGCAAGACTTTGAAGAGGAGGGCCTATCGAAACGCTAGCACTAATCGGAAGTTTGATAACTTTGGCCAGTAAATGTGTTTTTCCTCTTCTTCAACAGACACAGTCGACAGCACTCACCCAGATATGCTTGTCTCTAAATATCGGTTACGGCTCTCTTATTATGCTCTCGAAGTGCAACAAAAGAAACAACAGTTGTTTTATGGGCTATAGCAGTATCATTAGTACCATTCTGACAGCGACTTTGACAAACTCCTGTTGTGTTATATTTGTTATACGTATAAACGACGCCCTAACCTGGCTATCTGAGAACGCCAGGAAAATCGACTGAACCAGCATTCAAGAACGTTCATGATGAAAGCAAATTTCCTAAGCAGCAACTGAAGTAACACGTAAAATGTGGAGGACTTTCGTGAATGGTGGATGCGAGGAAACCAAATGAATGTGACAAGTGCTGGGATTAGAACAGTAGATATGAAACATGGGTCGTATAGAAAATGTTTCCATAGTCGACTATCTCATCGATTTACTACAATGTCTCCATTACTTCACCATGAACCTCTACTGTTGTAAAAAAGGTGTTCTCTCAAGTCATATTTAGAATGTGTGGATTGTTGTGACGGCTGATGGTGTATTTGGTGGTGCAACCGTGTTTGCTGCGCTCGGTTACATTTCTTTTGAACTTCAAGTACCTATCGGTTAAACAGTTTCTAGCGGTCAGTGATGTACACGTTTATTATTTACGATTCCAGAATTCTGGGTCTCATGACAACTGCTTTCTTGTAAGGCCCATTTCTCGTGTGAAGTGTTGTAAGCGCAAATAATACGTAAACTCAATCTTTAACTGCTGTGAAACTCCGATTTCGTATGCTTAGAAATGAACATGTTACACTTGTAGACCCCTTGTTTTCAATAACTACCAGCGCACAACTCCTCGTGTCTTTTGTGGATATTTACTAGCACCCGACTTTTTATGGCACTTGTTAACATTTGTAGCTGGTCCAGCGACGATTTCGAAGATGCCGTATCAATCACTTTGGTCCGCAGTTTCCTCCTTGATGCTTCTCCTCTTAGGTTCCAGTTCAGAAATTGATAAGTAAATATGAAGATGTCCACTGATATTTAGCACTCTCCAATTCCGACTAATTTAAGCATTCATGGAGGCGTCCTACACGAATATCTACGATCAGTGGACGTCTACTCGTAGTTATGAATTGTTTGCATCGCTATACTGCTGTATCGTATTTTTAGCTTGTTGCATGGTATTAACTAGAGAGGTTAGTCTACTGTTAAACAACGCTAGAGATTGTTCGTTTTGATAATTAGTATAAATACTGTTGTACATATTCAAACCGTATCACCATCCCATCGTGCAGGAGCAATATAGTTAGAGATCAAAAAAACGAAAGGACTTTGTTATGAAACCTGTTGATGCGTCAGCATTCATTCCTTGCTTTCATTACTGCCATATATCACTTTAAAGCTTTTGCTTGGCATTTATACCACTAGTCATGCAATTATTCTGCACTTAAATATTATAACGACTTAGACTAGTGGACCAAAAAAGATTTCGACAAGAATTTTCTGCATATACCGTATCAAACTGTATCCAGGGTCATCGAAGTTGGTCGGGAATACAATCTGCCTCTAGTCCTAACTTTTGTCGACTATGAAATAGCGTTTGATAATGTCGAAACGAATGCAATCCTATCAGCGCTCGCTAACCCAGGAGTGGACCCGTTCTACACGAGAACTCTGTCTGACTTTCATCGGAACTGCACTGCGAAAACACAGCTTTTCCATCGACATCTTACCATACCCGTAGGAAAAGGGGGTCGACAGGGCGACACAAGTTCGCCAAAGTTGTTTAATGCCGCACTGCTGTGAATGATGAAGTCACTCGACTGGGGTGAGAAAAGCATACACATTGATGAAATGAGATATCCCTATCAAACCGCCCATAACATCGTCATCTTCTCAAGAAGTGACAACGAACCAAAGAAGATAATCAACGAACAAAACGAAACGGGAAAAAAGATTAGACTACGTATAAATCGGAAGAAGACCCGGTTCGTGAAAAAGCCATGGCGCAAAGACTTTGGGATTTTAATCAATATGGAAAAAAAACATGAAGGAGTGACCAGACAGAGAAAGGCGAGCAGCTTGGGCAACATTCGGGTGTCTCAAAGCAGCCACTGACCAGATGAGGTACCTGCAAATCTGCGCTCACCTTTTCGATTCAACGATTCTCCCAGCGCTGTGTTATGCTGCACAGACGTGGGCTGATACTTCAACCACGTTACGGGTACTCTGCACTGCTCACAGAGCGGTTGAGCAATATCTTCTGAAATATAACCGGCACTCTCAACGTCTAGTTGGAATGCGAAGCTCTGATCTTTGAAATCTGTCACGTCTTTGAGATTCAGGAAAATATACATCGATAGCGAAACATAGATGAACTGGTCACATGATGAAAAGAAGAGACGACAGATGCGAGAAAAAAACTGAAGACTGGACTCCACGAAAATGCAAACGTCCCCTAGCACGGCCATCTACACGTTGGGCGAACATGTTCGTAAACAAAGTTAATCAGCTGTACCTGCAGTTGGAGTTATTTTACAGATCACGGAATGAGACTCGCGTTGCTATGCTCAGATAAAACTACCACCATGGAATACGATTGCGAGAGAAAGGAACGAATGGCAAATGTACTGGGATCCACATAACTCGTGAAGACGAACCATCCAAGAATTCAAGCAATTAACAACTTAGATTGGTCTTAGTCCCGAAGCGTGTAAACTGTATGTTTTTGCTTCACAACTGCAGAATTGGATATACAGAAACGGTAGGAAGTGGAAACCGTATCAAAGCATATGTCAAGAATGATGCTTTCAACACTTAATGCACGAGTAGTTGAGGTTTTTTCTAACATATTCGTGGCAACGCCTAATCTCAGTTTCGTCAAAGAGTGGGCAACTCTTAATTTTCGGTATACTTAGTGTGACGCCTGTGGATGTCATATCTGGTACTCCGGCAGCTTTTATGTAGCTCGTCACCTTTGTTGTGATTTCCTTTATGTAAATCAGTTTTTCTCCGCGTTTTGAGAGAATTTCTGCGCCTCTCTTATAATGTGCAAGCCTACGTCTGCACACTCTCTCTTCCACAGTAGTGGTCTCTTGCTGCAAAATGAAAAACTAGTCAGAAAATACTGAAAGTAAAAACATACTGTCATGGACGACACCCGCTGAAGCACCTGCATTGAACTAGCTACTGATCGATTAGAAAAAGTCCACGATAAAACTTCTGCGCACCAAAATAAACCACCAAAAACAATATCGCACCTATAAGTGTCATACAGGAAACTCCTGCAACTTCATGATGACACCTCGAAGTGTCACTTATCGTGAGAGCGCTGGCGAATAAGTCTTCATGGAGGAGAGGGTTTTCAACGGCTATCAACAGTTGACGATGACAATCTGAAGTCGACTGTCTAGCCTCCTGTAAAAAATGATTGAGGGATTGTAAAACAATACATTTTCAATTCAGTTATGTTTCTCATGCCGTGTGAGAGATGAAAAAGATTAATGAACATGTGCTACATAGATTGTTTGAAGAGCACCAAGATCACTGTGATGAAGTTCGCTCTTCTCGCTTTTTTTGCATGACAAAATAGGCTAATTCTTTATAACATTCCGACATTCTGTGAAGTGTTTGGTTCAATTATTGCACGGGATGAAACTTTGAGGCAATTTCTAAAGCCTAATTTGCTGCAGAATACGGATGAATTCTCAACAAGCGCGGTGTATTTATGGAAACATAGCGGGAACAAAATCTGTGAGCAATGGGTTAGGCTGGAAACCCTGTCTATCCCACCGTAATCGTGGCACATTCCGTTAATCCACTGCCATCTTCTTAAAACATCTCAGCCATATCAGTGCTGTTGCCTGCGAAAGTCTTCAACAGACAAATGCTTTCAACCGCTGTGGTCATCGAATCATTCGTCGTCTCGAGAATTTTAAGTCACCGGTATAGGAAAACTAGTACCCTTAAACTGGGTTTCATTAATCCTCAGTAAAAATAATCAATGTCTTATTCGATCATTCAGCTAAAACGATACAGATAAAAAAGATTTATTTTGCCAACGTTTCGTTATCATTGTTTTCTTCAGAGCCGGATCGATTTCGATGGTCTACAGGTGGTCATCCATTCGATGTGCCCGTACGCTGTCGCTTGAGTCGAATCCAATAGAGTGAGCAGCACTCGGACGAAAAATTTTACTCCGCGGTGGCCTTTCATGCGGTGCAGGTGTTAGTCGTTTTCCGCCGTTCAATATGATCTGCTTTCTGGTTGGCAGGGCATCCTGTAGTAGTCTCTGAGAATGTGGAGAATAGTATTTTTTTTTCGATCGGTGTTCTACTTCACTGGTATCGACTCGATGCGACAAGATCACTACCCGTGGACCATCGACTCAAATCAGAACGGTTCTGAAGAAGATGAGGACGTTGAAACGTTATCGTAATATAATGTTTTTCTTCAATAAACAGACACGAGGTTGTTAATATAGAATTTATTAGAATACAATAGCTGACGTTTCGGTGGATTTCGCCCTCCTCAGAGCCTGGAAAGGTCAAGTTGACAGCAATCTACTCGGCCAGACGCCTCCATAACCAAACAAAG